>JAOPJW010003435.1:20068264-20078617 GCA_027122535.1 Octopus maya | reverse complement strand
CAGTCCTCAGTCGAGCCGTCCAACCCATGCTAGCATGGAAAGCGGACGTTAAACGACGATGATGATGATGATGATATGTTATCAATAACAGTAATACTGTTACACTATCCGTTAATTATAGATGTCACATTATCTTAATTAACAATGGCAAAAGTATGTACCTGGCATTACTTGTTAAGTAACACTCTAATTAGTATAGTGTACCTAAAAGAGATAAACCCAGTAAGCTCAGCTATTTTTGTTTCAGAGATAGACAAACTCAGAGAGACAGGGGGACTCTGCCATTTATGTTACCTAAATACCTCTCTCTCTCTCTTTCTCCATAGATTTTGGACTATCCAAAACTATTTAACACCAACCACTATCATCATCATTATCACTATTGTTTATACCATAATGGCAAACCTTTTTCAGCCTGGCATAAAAAATTTTAATTTCTTTAATAATTCTGTTGTTGCAATGTCACATAATGTATACAAGTGTTTTAGCTGTAAATAAATATCATATTCTGTGAGAAGGAATAAACAAAATTGAATTTTAAAAGAAGACAACAGTTATTTTTAAAATATATTTATATCACCTATTTATCAGATTGTGTAAATTATGACCAAATTTCTGTGTGTGTATTTTATGAGACCACAGAGAAATTTCACTCATCTTTCTGTTTTGGCCAAGCTTTTGTCTTTCAAACGTTTTTCATTTTCATATTCTACCGTTTCTTTCAGCTTCTTCGTCTTACATATTCTGAATTTGAAGAACTGATGTGCATGGTTGAGTCCTCATCCTTGAGTGAACTGGATGAACGACTTTTACATTTCACTAACATGGGTCGTAACTGGTTCAATACATTACTTACTTACCTTCCCAGTCGCTATGGTGACCAGTTTCGACATTTCGTCAACGCTGATGGCAAAATACAATGTGCAGTATGTAGGATTTTTGAAATATTCTCAAATTTTATTATCATGGTTCAGTATTTTATGTACTTGTCAGTATACCTACAAATAAGTTGGGATGGTCACATCTTAAAAATTGGAGATGAATGCATAAATAATACAAAGGGGTGCTGAAAAGTTCCTGGCTTTAAGGGTATCGCAAAAGGCCTGGTTAGAGGCCCAACCTTCTGGTTTCTTTTACAGGGCTTCAAAAAACTGAAGGACTACTGCAGTAAGTATGTAAATCTGAGAGAGGAATATGTTGAATAAAATCATAATTAACTGATCCTCCTTTATATTTTTTTTTTACCTAAATCCAGGAACTTTTTAGCACCCCTTCACACATCAGCCTATCTAGGTTACTGTATTTTCTTGAGTACAATGTGATCTTTATTATAATGCACCCACCTTCCCCCACAAACACACACGCACAGTGTGCAACCACCCTACTAAAAGTCTCCTGTATATTTTATCCTCTCTTTTTTTTTACACACTGCTATAATACATCTCCTTTCCACCACCACCAATTAGATCGCGATGTTTTGTTATTATATTTTTCTTCATTACTGTATTTGATGGCATAAAAAATGTGCAGGCATATAAGACAGCTGCAATTTCAGGTGTGGATAATTAGTCTACAAAAAGACAAGCTTTTTTAGCACATTAAAGCATGTAATATTTAAGGTTATCTTGCAGTATATTACAACTTCATGTATAGGATTTGGGGTGATCTGTTGGGATATTTTTTAAAGAAAAATGTCTTATAACTGTATCATAATATAATTCTTTTATATTTGTTATTAGGTCATTGTCAGTCCAGACTACTCAGATACATGTATCCAGTTAACTGTAAACAGTGCTGTGGTAAGAGCTGTGAGTTCAACATTAACTATTTCATTTCACATCCTTCAAAATTCATGCCTATCTCTCTTGTCTTCATTTTCTTATAGCTGGTTTATCACTGGTTTATTTATTATTACTTAGACCTCACTAGTGCTGGTACCATGAAAAAAAAAGCACTCAGTACACTCTGTAAAGTGGTTGCCATTAGGAAGGGCAGTCAGCTATAGAAGCCATGCCAAAGCAAACATTGGAGCACAGTGCAGTCCTCAGCTTGGTTGATTCCTGTCAAACCATCCAAACCATATGAGCATGGAAGAGGGATATTAAAATATAATAATAATGTTGGTATAGAGCAAGACAGTAAGGATACACAATTCAATCTGTGTATTTTCAGTGTTGGTGCCTACAACTATAAGATCTTTCATTACTCTGGGTGGAAAAATTGCAGTACCCTAATAATGATTCAAATCAAGATCATCCAAGACTGACTAAATGATTCTTATAGGTTTTTACACTCTAAAGTTATGGTTTGATGTATTGCACATCAACATTACTAGTTTTGGCATGATTACACAATTTTTTTTTTGCATAATTACATACATCATCATCATTTAGCATCTGTATTCCATTCAAGCCTGGGTTGGACTTGCTGGCCTCCAGTTGCTATGGTTTAGTGATTTGCTCTGGTGTATTTACAGTGTTAAGAAGTTATCAATAAACTGTTAACGTTAATTTTTATTATAGAAAAATAACAAAAAATCAGTTTTTGCTCTAAAACCACCTAAAAACACTTTTAAAAGGTGTCAAAACTATAAAATCCATTAACTTCAAATCAAATGAAGTTAACGGAAGTCAATTAGTCTGATAATGATTTCCAAAGTTAACTTAAAAGTTAAATTGTTAACAAAAATGTTAACTTTGTTAATTAACAATTAAAGGCTTGGTGCCCAAGTTTGAATTTCATCCGTTCTCAAACATGTAGGTATCTGTTGGTGATATTTTTGTGTACTGTTACTTTTCATTTTCAGTTCAAATTATTTATTTAATTTATTTACATATTTATTTTTTTGTTTTTATATTATTTAGGATTTGAGTCTTTTGAATCGAGAACCAAGACCAGTTGGTCCTTCACAGTCTCAAGAAGATGAACAACATCAAGAAGCTGTGCAGAATCTTGTTGAAAGTTTTATCGGTGCTTGCTGTTTTCATCTCTGGAGCAGCATGCTGTAATATGCAGAAATGTATTATTTTTTTTAAATATTTTTTTCCGGCAGGAACAGTATGCACTGAAATGCAATGGTCTATTCGTCAGAGCAGTATGTACTGACATACACTACTATATTGATCAGAGCAGTATGTACTGACATACACTAATATATTGATCAGAGCAGTATGTACTGACATACACTAATATATTGATCATAGTAGTTTGTACTGATATAGGCTAGTCTATTGATCACAGCTGTATGCTTATTTATTGATCAGAGCAGTATGTATTCGCATATGCTAATATATTGACCACTGCAGTATATACTGACATGTTAACATATTAATCACTGCAGTATTTACTGATATACACTACTATATGGATCACAGCACTATGTACTGACATACACTAGTATATAATCACAGCTGTATGCATTGATGTATACCAATACAGTGATCTGAGCAGTATGTACTGACATATAGTAATATATTGACAACTGCAGTATATACTGACATACACTAATATATTGACCGTTGCAGTATACACTGACATACACTAATTTATTGATCACATCACTATCTACTGACATACAGTAATAAATTGGTCATAGCAGTATGTATTAGCATAAGGTAGTGTATATTGATCACAGCTGTATACCTTGACATACACTAATCTATTGATCAGAACGGTATGTACTGACATATGCTTGTATGTTCATCAGAGCAGTATGTGCTAACATATACTAATACATTGATCAGAGCAGTATGTACTGATGCACACTAATATATTGATCATAGCTGGTATGTACCAACATATACTGGTCTATTCATCAGAGTAGCATCTAGTGACTGTAATTAAATGTACTGGCCAAGATCAAAAGTATTATAAAAGATATACATTGTTCAGCTGACTAGAACAATAGTTGACAAATGACATGGCACTGGTATGTTTGATCAGAGCAATAAACAAATTATAATAAATACAAACTAAACACCACGACCTGCCCAAGTCTGGCTGAATGTTGGGGATTTCATGCTAGTCTGCAAGAATGTCCTTATCCGACATTCATGTTTCAGCAGCACCATAATTCAAATTTGAACCAAATGGATTTTCATGTTAAATAAATATTTTTTTCATTGAGAAACAATAAAAGAAAAAAAAATGTTTTTTTACATAAAAAAAAAATCTCTGAATGTTTTTTCCATAAGCTCAACCAAGTATTAAAATAATTATGTCAATGTTAACCTTCAAATTTTGCTAAATTCACTATTTACACACTTTTTCTGCAACTACACTGTTTGCTATGCAGTCTGTGATTCTATTTCTCAGTGATGTTTTTTTTTTTTTTTTTATTATTATTTAAATTACAACAGAATTGTTATCTATGTATGGATGTATATATTATTATTATTATTATTTGAAAATAATTTGTATGCAAAATATCTTAATTTTTTATTTTTTGTTATTTTTCCTCAAAAAATTTTCTTTCTTTAATTTAACGTTTTTTTTTTTTAAATATTTATTTACTGAAATCTTGAAATCTTTGAGATTATTTTGTTTTACATTGTGATAATTCTTTACCTTTAAATTAAAAAAGAAACAAAAAAATGTAAAAAAGTTATTTTTTAATGTATGTCTCTTAATTTTTAGTCTAATGTTCTGGACATAGTGACAGTGTTACTTACTGTAAGATTATGGAATGGTATCATGAATTTTAAATGTATTAGTCACAATTTTAGAACTCTGAGTATTTGGTTATTTGTTTGGTAAAAAAATTGCAACCAAATTATATTTGTAATAAACAACATAAAAGAAATTCTATTGGTGCCGCAAAACATCCTATTTGTATATACTTAGAATATTTTTCAGTAAACCCCAAATGTCTTCGCACATGTACAAAAGAACAATAAATAAAACAGGCAGTTTGATATCAGCTTTTATGTTAAAAAACACACTGGCTGTATGTGGTGCTTAAAAGATCCAAAATTTGCTTAAGACAAAAGCTAGATAAATAATTGGAAAAAAAAATTACCCTGTGTAGCAAAACAAGTATATTTAGTTCTCTCATCATTTTCTATCCTAATTAGTTACTCTTCTAATATTTTCTCAGGTGCTTTCACAAGACGATTTACATAAGCTTTGAAGAAAATACTTTGAAGAGAATTTTATATCCAAACTAAATCCCTTTTCACCTTTGTATTTGGTGTCAAAGCCAAATCCTGGCAAATAGTACCAAGATATCTTTCTCCTTATGTTTTGCTTATTTTCGAGTAACATTTTTAAAATTAATATCGATCACTGTATAAACAAACTCAACGGTGAATAGCAATATTGTTTTTATTGTCAAAATCTTTTATGTAAATTGCACAAACTGAATTTTGTTTCAAATGAAATAGAAAAACTATCAACAAAAAAAAAAAAAGAAAAGAAAATACCCTCCCACCCCCAAGATGTCCTAGATAATATTGATGGCTTTAGTTTTGATTCTATTCAAAACATTGCATTAAATTTGTTTCCATGACATTAAGATATATGTGGTCCATCAATTTTTATTGCATGTATGGGTTTTAAGAACTATATTTATTTTAAATATCAAATATGCTATAATTTGGACCATGTATAGATTTATCATGGTTTGATTGAACAGAATGCCAATCAAATTCTATAATTCTGGTGACTAGCTCTTGTAGTCTCAGAGAGACTGCTTCAATGATATTTAAAGATCATTGTTTTTCATTGCAGATGTTTTGGCCCATAGGCTTAAACATGATGTCTGTTGGTGAAATTGTAAAATATTTTGATCTTTAGTCCCTAAATTTATATGTTCTGAAGTTTCTGAAAGCAAATCATTTTTGTTTCAATAACTAAAACAAGCCATCAACTCTTTGATACTCGGACATTCTCATTTCATGCAATTTTTGATACTTGAATGTTTTGCATTCAATTTTTGATACCTCAGTGAAATATTTATTTTAATTATTTAATGTAATTTTTTTTTTTTTTGTTTATTACTTTTCTGTGTAATGATTTTTGTGAATATTCAAGTAAAAAAAGCTAAAATTTCATTGCTCCCTTTAATTATCTCCTTTTTATCTAATTTCCTGTCGACATATCACTGCATGATCATAATTATGTAAAAAAAAATTTCTATAGCTTCATGATTTCATGTTATATGCCACTAAATTAGTTTTGGAGCTGTATATAAGGCTCACAAATAATGGTTCAGTGTATGATAACATACAAAGATAATAAAAATATAATTAATCAACAAGTAAAACTGATAGATTCTGAATTACCTATTAGAAATGAGTTTTTTTAATATTAATAAATTATTTAGAAATAGAGAGAGAAAGAGAAAACATTTCTTATATTAAGGTCTCCTTTTCAAACGTCTGTCATCTCATCACTAACATTTATTCAATCATCTTTGCATGTTTTCTTAATATTTACATTTCTTTTTAGAATGTTTTTTAAGCTATTGTATTTCAATGCTGCGCCTTGCAATCCTCAGGGAGGAATATGGAGGTTCAGTCTTTGATCAATAGAATTAACTTTGGAAAATGATAGTTCTAAGACAGTCAGCTATATCAAATACCTATTTTCTTCATTATAGTGGTGTTTCTTACTGCTTCCATTGGTACAAGTTGGAGCAATATTTCTATCTTTTTTATGTTGGCGATGACGACTTCAAAATCTTGGCCTGCAACCAATGTTGAGAACTTTTCAATGATAATCTGATTCATGACACTTGTGAGAAAATAGTAAAAATCTTTCAACAGTTTTCTTTTATTCCATAATGGTGGTTTCCTTATCCATTCTGACATTTCTTCAGGAACTAGCATGATATAAATGAATAACTGCTGACCAATCAAATAATTACACTGCACAGCTACTGATTAAAGGGGGTCATAGCTTAATGTCTTCTAATTAGTACTGCTTTGCATATCTGGAAAAAAATGTATAAATTCTTATCTCCTGTTTGCGTAGTTTGCCAAGCTGTGAATGGATAGACTGGAAAGAGAATTTGTGTAATTGATGGGTGTTTGATAAGAGATCACAGGATAATATCAGAAGTTTTACTGAAAAACAAAAAACAAATAAACTTGCCAAATATGTAAATGTTTTGTAGTAGTTGTGGGGGACAACAATTCACAAATATATTGGCCATGCTTGAACAAGTTTTTTTTCTCTAATCATAATAATTTTCTGGCAGTTAAGTCAGTTAAGTATGATTGTTACAAATATTTTTCTAACAAAATATGGAAATAACCATTGGTAATGGATAATAGAGGCATTTAAAAAAAATATAAATTAGATTTATGTTAAACCAAAAGAAAGAAAGAAAGAAAAAGAATGGGGTGGGGTGCAAAAACAAGGCAAGATCTATCAATAATGCCAACTCTAATCAAATCAGTTCCTCTTCTTTATATTCCTATTTTTGAAATGACATTATCCAAGCTCTTGCTTAACACATGATTAATATGCTGACTATCTTTCTGGCTTTAGCCCCCTCTGTTACATGGAGTATCTAAGTAATTTCAATATGAAGAATGCACTAATTGTTTTAATATTAACTGCTAAAGGATGGTTTAAAAAATTCAAGTTCGCAAATATTTTCTGTAAAAAAATCAAAAAAACAAACCCATCTCTTTAACAAACTGTAAATATCCACTTTCATATGAAAGTGCGACAAAGATGTTGGCTGCCTTCATTGTTTTATTTGTCAGATTTTCTCTTTATTTTACCTCTTTACAACTAAAACTAGAGTATCACTATTTCCTTCTAGAAATGAAGGCTTCCTTTTAAATAGTAATATTATTTCAATAAGCTCAGTGGACAAAATATTTTCTATCATTCAATAGATACTTGATTTCCCTTACTATTCTCTTAAATCATCTCTGGTGTTTCTCAAGAAAGTCTTACATTGTGAAAATATTTTCAGATTTTATTTACCACCCACACAAAACACTCAGTGCCTAGGTATATATCTACAAAACTCTGATATAATCCTTTGCTAAGTTTCCAAGCTTAATGGTGTTCCTTTTGCCTAAACTGTCTTCATTATGCCAATTTGGAAGTATGTAAGAGAAAAAAAAAGTGATGTTTTGAAACAATGAATCTATGATTGTTCCAACAATCAACTCCATATGTGGCCTTCATCACCTATCTTTTATCTCCTTCCTTTAGCATAACATAAACATTCAATTTCTTGAATGTCATGGAATAAATTCAGATTCAAAAGATTGGAATTTTTTTAGTTTTTACTCTCAGACTTTTTTTAATAGTGAAGATATTGACTTTAGACTTCCCTATTTCATGTTTTCCATTGCAATAGTACCAAGTTTGAGGTCTAAGAATTTAATAATGTTCTATTCTTACTTAGAAAATCCTTAACATTTTCATTGAACCAATTTAAGCTTTATGAGAAGACTGCATATCAAAACGCACACTTGCTTTGCTTCTGTCCACACTTAGGAAAAGCTTCAGTCAGTCAAGTATTGAAGACTCCATACCTTTGTATCAACTCTGCTTTTATTTCTCTCAATTATGAAATTTCTCTATGTTTAGTAAAGAGTTGTTTGATTATCTTTCTCTTACCAAAAATTGAATGCTTAATGCATTCTTCATAATACATTGTATAAATGTTTATCAAATAACCAGCTCTACTACAATTCCACTCACTACAGGAGGGCAACTTGTGTACTTCAGCTATTTGTTCCAAGGTTTTGTGTCTACTAATCTCAATATTCTCACTGTAACTTCCCAAGGACTACATCAAATTCATATGAATAATAAGTAAAGGATGTCTGCTGATAGATTCTACCCCAAATGTATTTTATTGAGACATGCTCTATCAGTTCCAGAATAGTAGTTTATTCTCATGCATTACTTGAAGTTTGCTAGAGTCCTACTATTTTTAAAATTACTTTTATTTAAACTTTTCTCCAGAACAGGGATAAAGAATTTTTTGAGTACCAGGGGCAAATTTTCAATGGTATAAGGACCTGTAGGCACACATCTCTGCTGACTCAAATAACAGATCTTTTATTTTTTAAATTCATAGGCATGAAACTTAGATAAAATTACTGCTTTGGTTTTTAAAGAGTAAACCTTTTTCTGTTATGAGGTTTTAGAAAGACTGTTTCAGGAGGCAATTTCAAATTTGAATAGAAGTGGAATTTTGCTTGTGGGCAAGAAGCACCCACCTCCTACTTTCCTGTAACAAAGAAACACCTATCTTCAGTGGGTCACTTGTTGAAATAGGGAATTGTGTATAGCTTTATGTCTTGAATTTTATCATTTGTTAAAAATAGAAGCAACCTTGTACAGTGTTGCTGTCTTAAATTGTTATGTTCCAGTTGTTTCAGGGATTCAAAAGTGTTGTTCTCATCATAGTTTCACACAAATTTGACAAACAACGAAACTGCTAAGAAATGGTTCTATTGTGTTTGTTTTGTTTTTAATATCTACTTTCGAAATATCTTTGTGGTTTCTCTCCTTTAAGAAATATATTGTGACTACAGAAGTTAATGCATTTCTTTTCAAATTATTGGTTTTCATATATGAATTTTATGTCAATTTGTTTTTTTAATATCTCATATTTTGTTTCCTTTCTAAAATTTAAGCCAATAAAGAGGTAACTAGAATAAACTTTCCCAATTAAATATCTGGCATTTCTCAATTATTTTTGACTAAGACCTACATTTTTGAAAATAGATATTTAATTTCAAAATCAGTTTCAATAGCATATACACTTTAAAGGGAGTGAGTGGGCACAATCTTTAGCATACCAGACAGAACACTTAACAGGATTTCATGTGTCTTTACGTTCTAGGTTCAACTTCCACCATGGTTGACTTTGCCTTTCATCTTTTGAGTGTCGGTAAAATAAGTACCAGTTGAACACTGGGGTCAATGTAATTGACTTTCCCCTCTCACTAGAACTTGCTGGCCTTGTGCCAAAATTTGAAACTAAAACTTCAAATTTTTCTTCTATAAAGTTTCATTTCAAATACTTGTATAAAATATGATTTATGATAGAAATCACTTTATTTACAATATGAAAAAAAATATAGGCTTTGTTTTAAAAACTAAAGTAAATTTATTTTGGTTGATCAGTGTAGTTATGTACTTAACACCCAAACTGCAGGACAATAAGAAAAAATATTCATAATTGGCTAAGATATTTTTGTAGATATTATTCAGATATGTTCTTTCGTGGTACAGTAATTAACAAATAATTTGATTGCCATCTTGTTTACACTTAATTGCATTGTTCCTTTATATATTGCCACCAAGTATTAATTATTATACTATACAGTTTCTGGTCAAATTTTCCATCTAGGGTGATTTTTCTTTTATATATAT
>JAOPJW010003435.1:19528529-19539785 GCA_027122535.1 Octopus maya | reverse complement strand
ATGAATAGCAGCAAAGTTGAATACACGCACACACGCACACACACACACACATAAATTCATACATCCAGATATGCATGAGTGTATGTGTGTATGTGAGTGTTTGATATACATGTGTGTGTGTATGTGTCTGTCTGGATATGGAAAGCGGGTGTTAAATGATATGTATGTATGTATGTGTGTGGATGTATGTATATGTATGTGTCTATCTCTATGTCTGTACGTGTCTATATATATATATATATATATATGTATATATCTATATGAACCTGTCATAGGCTAAAATATAGGTGACATATGTAAACATTCTCAGTGGAAAGAAATAAAATGTTTGCATGTTTTTATCAAGTCTTGTTAAAAAAAGTGATTTTGAATAATTGAAGTAAATTTCATTCTCTGTCAAATCTAAATATTTTGTAGTTTGTTTGTTTCATTTTATTTATTTTATTTTATTTAAAAAAAAAATTTTCTTGCAAATCATCAAATGTTTGAAAATTATAGAATTATTAAAAAACAACAAAACAAAAAACAGAACAAAACAATTTTATACAGTTGCAGGCATGGATAGGATGGGTATGTATTTAAGAAGCTTGCTTTGCAACTATGTGGCTTTGGGGTTCAATCTCATTGTGTGGCACCTTGGGCGATTGTTTTCTACAGTGTCCATGGGCTGACCAGTGCCTTGTGGAGTGAATTTGGTACATGGAAACTGTGTGGAAGCCTGTTGAGCATGCAGTGCTGGCTCAAGATACTGGCATCTTCGGCAGTCGCCCAGGGTGCCATGTGCAAGGGAACACCAAGGAGTGTGTGACAAAATCAAGGAAATTTTAATGACCATCAGTTTGTACACACCAAAGTTCAGCTTGCCAAGGGCACCAGTGACCTTATGGCCTGCCTTGTTTGTCAGTAGGCTTTGGCCAGGCTGGGGCACTGCTTTGAAGAATATATAGTTAAATGAATCAACCCAAGCACTTTTTTCTGTCTTTGAAAGCCTGGTGCTTATTTTATCGGTTTCTTTTGCCAGACTGCTAAGTTATGGAGACATAAACAAACCAACACCCATCCACCATCTGAGTGAGTTACAAGACGTATCTTGTTAAAATAGCATGTTTCCGCAAGTTTTCTTTTCAGTATGTGTATAGGTGACATGTAAAAAGCACCATTCTAACGTGGCCAATGCCAGTACCGTCAGACTGGCCTTCGTGCCGGTGGCACGTAAAAAGCACCTGCTGCACTCTTCATGTGGTTGGCATTAGGAAGGGCATCCAGCTGTAGAAACCTTGCCAGATCGGATTGGAGCCTGGTGCAGCCTTCTACCTTGCCAGCCCTCTCAGTCAAACCATCCAACTCATGCCAGCATAGAAAACGGACGTTAAACGATGATGATAATGATAAGATCTAAACTGTTAATATATGAATGTGAAGGAGATAGTTGAATAACTGTAAAACTACTTTTGGGCCACCCTGTACATACATACATACATGCATACATATATATATATATATATAACATGAGAGAGTTAGGGGTTGGCGGTTCAACCCACTAAGGGATAGTATCTATCCAGTATACGGCTGGGAAGGTACCCAAATTATTGCTACATTAGTGCTATACTAAGTGCAATCAATGGGAATGGGTAAAAGTGGAGGTTTTACCGCAAGTTTATATAACAGTTAGAAAATGGAGGATAATATGCCGAACCCAACTACTTGCAGACAGTGTATCCCGTTGAATTCATTAATTTAATTCATAGCAAAAGTGATATATATATATGCCTTGAAAGTATTCTCCATTTGAAGCAATGCATGAGTCCAGATGTGTTTCCCACTGTTTGGAAGCAGTGCTGGAACTCTTGAGAATTAATACCTTTTAATGCCTCCATCATTTTTTCCTTCACTTCTTCCACATCTGCAAATTCCTTAGCATCAGCTATCGTCACCAGTGATGACCTTTGAAAAAAGGTCCAGATCAGTTTCCACGACATGCATTCAGCCATGACTGCTTTTGATCTTCCGTGAGCAAGCGAGGCACAAATTATGCTGCAACACTTTTCATTCACAATTCCTCACTCAAAACTCATTGGCAGGGGCTCCAGAAAACACCAGTCTTATCAACAAGTTTGTCAATTGTTCGGTGACAGTCCTCCAAGGTCACTCCATGAATTTTCATAATGTTTTCATTTGTTCATGGGGTTGATAGTTGCTCTGAATGAGGTTGGTCCTCAAGCAACAAGTGACCATTCCTACAGCATGAAAATCACTTGTAAAGTTGTGTTTTGCTCATGGCAGTGACCTTGTCAGCTGTTTGAAGCATGACAACTGGTTTGGCTGCCGTTTTCCCCAGCAGAAAACAGAATTTCAAGGAAACATGCTGTTCCTTAGTTTTAGCTATTACAAAAATCAACAAACAGGGAGGTAATAACTTGAATTGAAGTAACTAGAAATATTCTCTGTAGGACAAGCCTGTTGTAGTTTGGGCTTCTGCCACTAGAAGCCACTTGATGCAGCCTTCAGGCATCAGTCTGCCAACCGGCATTGTTGAGTGGGGTCATACTGCCACGTGGTGCATCTTTGGTTTGCATTGTTTCTCCCTTAGAAATGAGCAAGTGTCTCCATTGTGCCGAATTTGTAATAGATTTGGAAAAACCATTGTCCATATTGTGAATGAATGCCCCTGACTTGGTCAAAATCAATGTAAGTTGTGGTGACATGATGAGATAGTGAATGCACTGCATTGGAAACTGTGAGAAAAATGAGGGTTGCAAAGAAGCAAGATATGATGCGAACACAAACCACAGGGAGTGGCTGAGTCAGAGACCTATAAAATCCTATGGGATTCCCCAGCTACTTGAGCACAACATGTAGCAAACCTGTAACTCATGCAAAACTCCAGAAGTCCCAAAAAAACCTGAGTTGTAATGATAATAGCAACAACAATAATAACAACGGTTTCAAATTTTGGCACAAACTAACAACTTTTAGTAAGAGGGATGAGTCAATTACATAAATCTCAGTATTTGACAGGTACTTCATTTTATTGACCCTCTTCCCACTGAAAGGATGAAAGGTGAATTTGCCCTTGGTGGGATTTGAACTCAAAATGGAAAGAGTCAGATCAAATACTACAAAGCATGTTTTTCTGATGCTCTCACAATTCTGCTAACCCACTACTTTTGTAATGTTTTTTAATTGAGGCATAAAGCCAGCAATTTTGAGTGAAGAGTATATTAGTTGATTAAATTAACCCCATACTTGACTGGTACTTTATTTTATCGAGTTAAAAAATATGGAGGACAAAATTGATCTCACTGGGATTTGATCTAAGAACGTAACATAGGGTAGCACAACTAAAAACTTCACAGTATTTAGTCGTGCTCTGAGGAGCAATCAGCAATTTGTGAAGTGATCTCTTGTTTTTTTCTGAATGGCCATTTTGGACAGCAGCGATGCTGGGGCACTATTTCAAAGGGTTTTTGTCAAACAAATTGACACTTTTAAGTTTTGTCCATATTCTATTGGTTCAATTGTCAAGCAGCAGGGAGAAAGCACACAACACTGAGACATTCTTTTCTCTCCCCATTTTTTTTTCTCTCTCTCTCCATTTGTTTCCTTTTCTTACTGAAGAGGTGTATACACAGCTTGTCCACTAGGAGAGAGGGGGGAGGAGAGGGAGGGGAGGGAGAGAGAGAGAGAGATGTGTAGTCCAGGTACAATGTGAATATAAGAAAGCAAAGAAAGTGTACAGAGTGAAAATAGTGTGACAGATGATTAGAGATAGGAATGAGATGGGTACAGAGGATATTAGTTCAGTGTAGTGGGGTGTGATTGTGGGAGAAGGCTTGACAGTGCCTAGCTATAGTTAAAGACACTTGCCCAAGGTGTTGTGCAATGGTGGCTAAACCTAAAACCACATCATTGCAAAGCAGCCTTCTTAACCACACAGCCTTTCTTGCATCTAAACATGAATTGTCAGAAGAAATAACACTGTGGTAAGAGTATTTAGCAATCACTGATGTCATGATTCACTGGAATGTTGTCCACATGATCAGCAAATCTAACTAATTGTAGCTTTGCCTGAAAAGAATATTACCCACGTGATTAACTAAATCTGGCCAATGAAAAACTTCATGTGGAATAAGCGACCATATCAACTTTTGGCGTGTTTCTTTTAGAGCCTCTACGCACAAAACCACAACCCAGAGACCTTTGGGGGTGTAGCTAAGACAAGGCAGGCAGATGGCAAACAGACACAGGTAGTGGCTGAGCCTATCATTATAACATCCAAACTCTCTCAACATTTCTCACAATTCTCTTTCAATTACACCAAAAACATAACATCCAAAATTTCTCAACAATGAATTGATTTCGTCCTTTTCTTCTATGTAGAACTGTTAACCTCCGACACTAGAAATAACAGCCAGCACTCAATAGTCAACAGTCATACACAACTCCAAGCAGTTAGCCAATCAACTCAAGTACGATATCAATTGGTAACGATATCAACGATTCTGACAGAGAAATGTCTTTTACTTCTAGTGACAGGTCGAAGACAATACAGAGGCTATTTCATTGGCAAGAAGTCGCTGATGGTAAATAATCATCACGAGGAATAAAATCCAGCATGCTGCAGAGTTTTATGGAGGAAATTTTAAAGTTGAAATGGAGCTAATTTAATGTTTCCATCTTAGTTAAAAGAATTGAAATCTCACGAGGGATGATCAGCTATTTTTGTTTCGTCGGAGTTTAATATAAGTATCAATGAATAAAATGAAATTTGAGAGAAATTAACCAGTACCACTGGCATAACGTAATTTCAAAATAGCTTATATTTACAGACAAAAAAAAAAAAATCATGTTTATTTTAATGAAAAATTAACAGTGGGGGTATTTTCCAACAGGAAATGTCAATATTTGTCTCACCTAAATGGGCTTTTCGTTTACGCAATAAGCTCTTACATGTGTCAAGATGTTCTGACCTAACGCTGAATAGCGATTTGTACGAAATTCTTTGGTCTCTGAACCTCTTTCTACGTAAAAAAAACCTGATGTAAATATTCACTTGCAGTTTGTTTAACGTTATAACTAAGCTGTGGAGGGAAACCTAAAATAAATTCATTTGGGGTGAAACCAATGATGCTTACTCGTGTTGTATATCTTGCATAGCAAAACGTTTCCACAGAATTACACAGTAAACGAATTTAGCTGCTTGACCTTTGCGTAAGCTAGNNNNACACACACACACACACACACACACACACACACACACACACACACACACACACACACACACACACACACACATGTTCATGCATGAACACGTATATAGGTGGTATGTCTTTACAATCACATATATAAGCACGTTAAACACGCCTATACACAACACGCACACTCACATATACTAGACCCACGCACGCATACACACCCACACACGCACCTATATACACGCGTACATACTAACGCAAAATACGCATTTAAATGCTAAATACGTTTATTACTACGTAGAGTAATTACACACGTATTCACATTCACTGAACAATTTCCAGGGATACATTTAACAGGCGCTTACTCACACACGTACACTCCCTCTCACTCTGTCTTTTCCACACACACACACACACACACACGCGTGCGCGCGCACAGCCACATTGAATTGCACGCGCATAAACTGACGTGTGTCTACAGAATACATGCATCCACTCGTATCAGTTTGTTTTACTGATGCCAATTTCTGGAAAAGGAACATTAAACTTCGTCAAAGATCACAACCTGTCTCCTGTTCTCTTCCTCCTGCGAAACCTTAGCCCAACGATTTAGTCTTTTATTATATAGCAACTCGATCTGTTAGAAACAGCAGCCAAATTTTCCTCAAATTGCACCATACGTCTTAAAAGAGGGCATGTCAGATTAGGAAGTCTTAGTTTCCTAAATACGCGATACATTTTCCGCGAGCCTGTGGGGTTTTTTTGAACCGACGGAAAATTTAACAGGGCCAATCAGCGGCCGTCATCTCCCTGCGCTTAGCTTCATTGTTCGGGTCCACATCCCCTTGCTGGCAGCTGTTCAGCTGCATGAAGTTGACGAAGAACAAGACGAGAGCACAGCTTACAGATGCTCATCTTCAAGACGTTCTCCTCCTGGCCTCTTCGTCCATCAAGCCAGACATTGACTCTCTATCTGTTTCAAAGAATCACCAGCCTTCACATTAATCGTTTCACATTGTGATTACTGCAACTCTTAATAAAGGTCCAGTTTACATTTATTATCATTGATTTTGTGTTTGTTATTTTTTCGAGCTGGGAGGGGGTGCAGCCCGCGAGGTGGCCCAGTGGCCCGCGACCTGGTTTAGGTTGCCGACGCCTAATCTAAACACATATACAAAAATACGCACAAGTACACACGTGTGCGTATACTTTGGTTGGTGCGTGTACGTGGGTTTGTTTATTCCTCCGTTACTGCTTATGCTCTGTAATTTAACAAATAGATAGGTTAAATAGCTCCAAATTAAATTACACAATTGGGTCAACATGATCGAGGAAATCCTTCAAGGCGGAACCCCAGAATGGCTACTGTCTAATGACTGCAATCAGTAAATGAATAAACGAACACACCTAAAAACTAACAAACATTTTCAAGACGTAGCCAGGATTCGGACAGATGAATTCCCAGTTACCAAAATGGCTCTATCATTAGTCATTTAATTAGCGGAAAACACTAAATCAAAATAAATGTGACATAATAATAATCATCATTTACATGAAGTTGCGGAGGGATGGTCGCTTGAATCTGTTGGACCCCTTCACTCCTACGTGTATAGCTTTACGAATAAATGTTCGGCCCTACAATCTCTGATGCCCTGTTATGGAAACGTGATATATACTACATAGATAACTACGTCTCCTTCAGGTTCTTGTTTATTCTCATGTCTGCTTTGACCTACTAGAGCTATGACAAACGGCTTTCCAATCGTGACAATATCTTTTTTTTTTGTTTGTTTGTTTTTTCAGACAGTGTTCCTCCTGAAATCCATAGCCGAAAGAGGCTGTTGATGCGCAGCAACGCTTGGTTCACTAGTCAGGTAATTTAATACTGTCTTATCTCTTCTCCAAGTATAGTTGACAGTTTCCTTGTGAGAAGCTATTCTATCCTTAGACAGGGTCTATTTTTAACCCTGCTGGATTCCCACACACACTCTCTTAATCCACTGGGTTATCGAGGGCGGTTTAGGTCAATTTACTTTCACTTTTCTTTTACAACAGTAAGCTCCACATCAACCTATTTATCCAGTGTGCTCTTCCCTTTTTTCGGCGTAACAAAAACCCCAACCCTAAATACCGTGTGTTCATATTCTTTACCCTCACCAAGGAAGAGTTGGTTGCTATTTCTAATAGGTCAAGAAACTTCGTAGAGGCGTGTTCGTTGTGTCGATAAAGTAAAACAGGTTCTCCAACATGAATGGAACCCACCCTATATCTTTCACATTCCGTTCAATTGTGTTACTAATTACCGTATTTTAACGTCTATAAGGAACCGTTTTTTTGTCAAAAATTAGGTTTAAAAAATACGGGAGTTTCTTATACATGGGTAGTATTATAATCCCTTACAAAATCTTTTTTTTCTAAATTTTAAGCCCCCAAATTAGGGGCTTCCTTGTGCACGTTAAAATACGGTACATTATAGTGTAATGTAGACGAAAATGTAATCTCTGTATGGTTATTTCTTCCGTAATATTTTTTTAACTCGGCTCTACTTAACTGTAAATAGGTACAGCGGTAAGTAACAGTTACACAATGAAATTGATGAGTAATATTTTTAATGGCTGAGAAGAGGAAAGGCATGTACCCATGACTGACTCATTAAAAAATTTCTCTAACTGACGCGGGAAGGCATCCCTGAATACACGCATCAGAGTGGACCCCGCTAAAAGCTCTTATGAGTCAGATCTGATGCCTGAGTGCTTTTAGTGGGGTCCACTGTGATGCGTGTATTCAAGCCTTCCTCCTTTCCTCCATTAGTTATGGGAGTTTTGAAATGAGTCATTGGTATTACTCTTCCTCCCTAGTTAAGCAATTAAAATAACAATACCTATTGTACAGCCATGTTAGTTTATTCACAATGTAATGGCAGTGACAAATAAATAAATGAAAACACTGACCCCCCACTCCCATTTGGTGCGTCGTCCAAAGTACAAGCTCTATTTTCCCGAAGAACGTTAGTATTGAATAGTTAAAACATGAATCTTAGAAGACATCGTGCAACATGGAATTTAAATGTAAGGCCAGCTGTCCGCTGACAGTAGAGTTAAGGGAAAATCGTAAAGCCGTTATCTGTGAGGAGGCAGATAAACCAGGCATAGTTGTAGAGGAAAAAGAAGTGTCACGAATTCATGCAGAGCAAAATCAAGATAATATGGAACAACACTAGATGAGATGATTGAAAGAATCACTACATACATTGGGCTCAGATTATCTACCCAGTAGACCTATTATAAAGATAAACACTTCTTAGAAACCTATGCCGAAGATCCTAAATGTCAGATTTAAAGCTATTAATTTCCATCAGGTTTTTCATCTGAATTTCAGAAATAAAGAATTATCATCAATTCTGTGTTAATTAAAGAATTAATGATAATTTCTCACCCCGTAAATTCAAACAAAGATTAGAATGGTTCCAACATCTTGGACAACTCATTCACCAAGTACAGTGATTCTCAACTATTTTTTTGCCTGTGTATCACTCTGATTCTTATTTTAACCTACTGGACCCTCATAACTATTCAGTGTTTTTAAAAAATCCTGTTATATTTTTATAATTAAAAATTATTAAGTATTGTATTTAAAAAATGTAAAAATATTTTGTGTATTGTAGAAGTATAACCAATTCATTGTACATAAACTTTAACAACAAAATCTTACATGAACCCCCAAAAACCATATGGACCCGGTTGTGAACCACTAACCATAACCAAGTACTTTATAGTCAGCAGAGTTTTAAAAATTTACAGTAGTTACTTGCCTATTAGGCATAGCTTTTTCTCCAACATTCCACAAGTTTTTCAATTGAGATCCTTCTTGTCATTTCGCTATCGCGACAACAACGAGGGAGCCTCTGTATAGTCATTCGAAATAGCGTTCGAATTTCTTTCATCCCACACCGAACGAAGAAAATATCTAAAAAGGCTTGTCGGACTGCCTCATGGTCCCAGCAGATAAAATGGGAAATGCGTTACCATAGTGGATGTGAGGGGGTGGGGGTGCGCTAGAACAATTCTGATAGTAGGCCCCTTATCTGGGATTTCACTTGCTTATGGTAACTTGGTGTGTTCAACTACTAGATCTGGCTCTGCTGCTGGTCAGGCTGAGAAAAAAGGCAAGCTGTTAAAGTGTCGGTCGTTCTCTAACAGATCTATGGTCGAGCCTATGACAGTAGAAAACTCTGGCGTTCTAGCCCCCACCCCACCCCGGCTCATATCCCTGCTTACCGCTATTGGGACGAAGATGGCTATCAGCAAGTGCGAACCACATCCAGCTATCGCCAAGAAAGTTCACATTGGATAACGTAGCCCTGAATGCCCTGCGACGGGGAAAAAAATAGAATGGTCACAGTAGGAAAGCCTTTTTTCTTTTCTTAAATATTGATATGTGAAGCCTAGAAATGATAAGCTGTTAGTTATATTTGTGATGGACTTCAAGGTAGATACTCTCTACCAAATTCTACAAACCACAGGATA
Organism: Octopus maya; assembly: GCA_027122535.1. Lineage (NCBI taxonomy): Eukaryota > Metazoa > Mollusca > Cephalopoda > Octopoda > Octopodidae > Octopus > Octopus maya. Next base: position 19,530,064 of record JAOPJW010003435.1, on the reverse strand, counting down.
TTGTCTGTGCCTTTTTAATTACAGGTCACAGACAAGGCTCTCCTAGGTCTACAAAACTACTGCAACGATGGCTTTTGTTGTCACCATGCGTTAACTATTTAGTTATTCTCAATTCTCGTCTTCTCAGCAGCTCGACGGAATTCTGAGTTTTCGACTCAGACAACTTGCTAAAATCTTTTCCTTCTTAGAAATCCTCCCCCGCTTTCACCTTTTCCTTTTTAACCACAAACTTGTTGAAGGCGCACCAAGCAGTTAATTCCATCTCTTAATCAAGGGGAACTGAAAAGGCTATAGGCACTGCTCTACCTTCTCAAATTAAACAATAACAATAATAATTGTTTCCTCAATCATCATCTCTACCTGCTGATTATTTAGTGTATCATGTTTACCGGAGGAAAAATGATAAGCAGATTATATTTAATTTCATATTTCTACGAAGTTTATTCAGCTGGCAGAGGTTATCAGTACGTGTAAAACAACTTCTTAAAAAGATTGTTTACGATACGATAGAAATCATATTTCTGCTTTATTACTTTCAGCGTATCACTTTACATATCTTCCAACATCCCCAGCCTCATCATCTTCACCACTTCACCAAGTAATCGTAATTCCAGAGACGAGCGTTCGAATCCTCAGCCACGCCACCACTGGCCGCGAAAAACAACACGAGCATCGCCGACAACGCATGCGCAGACAGAATAACGGTTTAACTGGAACTGGATTCTTGCGAGTTTGGAATAAGAGCTGAGGTTAGAGTTCATCAGCGGTAGTGATAGGAAGAGGAGGTGAAGAGAGGAAGGAAGAGGAAGAAGTAGAAAGACGTGAAGCTAAAGCAAGCAGTCAAGTACTAAAGTGATTCTCTCATCGTATTGAGTTATAAATTTTTCTTCGACAGCTTAATGAAATTCTGGATTCTGTACACTGTATAAGAAAACAACAAATGAAGTGCTGAAAGACTGCAGGTAAATATATAGAAATATACACATATATATATTGTTCTTTCTTGCGATTTTTCTTTGTTTTTCCCCCCTTGGTTGTCGTGTTTCACTATCGTGTTAGTTACTATTGTTGTAGTAATGGTGTCATGTGGTTTGGTTGGAGCCACAGCGTGGATTCTTCGCTTTGCAGTTTTCCCCTTTTCTCCCCCTCTATTTTATTTTATTTTTATTATTATCATTATTATTCTGCCAGTTGTCCTTCTCGGAGAAAAATATTTTTATTCTTTATCACATTTAGCTTAATTCTAATCAATAAACAACGCGAATCTACAGCGGTCTAACATTATTAGTACTATTCTCATTGTGCTTGGCTTCACAACTGTGTATGTGTATATATATATACATACATACAGTGTATATATATGTGTGTGTGAATGCTAGATGTGTAGATTGATTTATATATATATATATATATATATGCATATCTTAGTGCGCGCGCGTGTATATAGATCAGAAATTTGATTTGTATATATCATATAGATATGCATGTTATATAAGTATATTGATAGATATGTATATATTATGCGTGTATATATA
>JAOPJW010003435.1:19516456-19527420 GCA_027122535.1 Octopus maya | reverse complement strand
TGTGTTTCTATGTGTATCTATTTATGTGCTTGTGTTTCTGTGTGTATATGTATATAGATTCTTGTGATTCTGTGTGTGTGTGTATATATATATATATATAGAGAGAGAGAGAGAGATGCTTGTTTTTCTATGTGTGTGTATATATAGGTGATTGTTTTCTATGCGTGTATGTATGTAGGTGCTTGTGTTTCTGTGTGTGTATGTAGGTGCTTGCGTTTGTATGTACGTATGTATGTAGGTGTTTATCTTTCTTCCTCTCTCTTTCTCTCTCTCTCTCTCGCTGTTTTTGCGTGCTCCTGAGTGTGTTGCGTGCTTGCTCCTCCTGCGTATGCGCGTCTGCAAGTGCGTGCTTGCGTCTACGTGTTTTTCTTCTCGGTGTGTATGTCTATGTACTTCTGATCGTGTGCCTACGTGTTCATCTGTGTGCATGTATGCATAGATACAAGCAGACACAACGTCTGTATGCGCTTGACTGTGCAAGTATACGTGTGCAAACTTGTATATGTGTGTGTGTGTGTGTGTGTGTGTTTGTTATACATCTTAAACACCAATTAGTGTGGGCTTTTTTCTTTAGTAGTACATCTGTAATGTATGTATACTTAATTGTATTTATATAGGCATGTATACTTGAGTGTATATTTATATAGGCATATGTATGTATATGTCTGTGTGTATGTTTATGAATGTGTGTAAGGTGCTTGAGTGTGAGACAACATATAGGTGTCTGTATGTGTGTGTGTGATAGTGTATACATGCTTGTACGTGTGTATGAGAGTATGTAGGCGCTTGTGTGTACGCATGATATATATATATATATATATATATGTGTGTGTGTGTGTGTGTGTGAGATGTTCACTACTCATATCTAGTGTCTTCTTAGGCATCACTGAATATTTTACCTGTTATTAATCGAAAGAAGCCTTAATGCAGAGGAAACATAGTACAGCTGTTTTATTATTATTATTATTATCATTATTATACCTTGCATGAGTTTAAATACTTAAAAGGAAACAATAGCACCCGCTTTTTTTTTGTCTCCTGTTTTTTTGTTTTTTTGTACCCATTTACACACGTAATTGTGGTAAGCTTCGGACATACCGTATTTATTCTCCACTCACCCGACCACTGTAACTGGACACTTTTTTGTTAAGAAACACTTCATAATATATTATTGAAGGAAAGAAAGGAATTGAAAAAAAAAAAATAATAAAATAATAAAATTCGTTTTTCATTTCGTCTCTTGAAGAAAAAGAAATGTGTGTGTGTGTGTGTGTGTAAATATTTCTCGTGCTTTCGTTGTTTGTGGAAAGTTTTATGTAAAGTTTGAATAATGATTTATTCTTCAAATAAGGTTCTTTTTCGCTGAGATTGATTTCTGTAACAATTTTGAAGTTGATGGTAGTCACTACTGCACCAGAGATACATACTCCAGGTGGTTCGTTGTCTTACATATTACTCTTCAAATGTTTTTTTTTTTTCTTCTTACCATTCTTCGACAAATCTAACAATGTTTGATTTATCGTGTCTTCTCACATCGTATTTTTTTCCCCCCATTTAAAATAATTCTAAGGGCTCTAAGACTGAACATTTGGTTTACACATTTTCTGTTATATGCAGTAATTTTTTGTGGTTTTTATTTTTTAGTGGAGGAAAAAGATTTTTTTTTTCTCCTTATTGGTGGTATGTTCTATATTATATTTGTTTTTTTTTTTCTGTATTTTTGTTAGACTAAATCCAATGTTTTCTTCCATTTTCTCCCTTTTTTTTTTTTATCATTCATAACTGTTGCCGTTGTGGCACGTGAGTTAATTAGGGATTCTTTTTTTTTGTTCTCCCCACCCCTTTCACCCCACTACACTTCTGTTTTTCTTTTGCTTTTGTTTTGCAAGCCGACACCTGTGTTTTCTGATATTTCAGACAGCCAGGCATCAGATAGAGTGGGTCGCTAAAAGCAGTAGTCAGCCATCTGTGACTGCAGCATCAACTGGATGCTGTTCTACTTTTGGATTTCACCTTTTATACTATTTTCCCGTGTATATATTTCATTCTAACACTCATTTCGGGCTTCGAATTAGACATAATCCTATCGGATTCTTACCGCAAAGATCACTTTACTTCATTTTACTGTCTTTTCTCTCTCTCTCTCTCTCTTTCTCCTCTCCCCTTTCTCTCTCTGCAAGCATCTTATCTGTACTAAAGTACCAGAAAAGTATATCGTAAACAGTAAAATGTACAAATGTTAATTTTAAATATTCTTTTAATTTTATTTTAAAATAGGAAATATCGTTCGTACAGCCAGATTTTATTTAAAAGATATTTCGGTTCCTCATTTCTCTTAACGTAGCTTTCCTCTCGACTCCTTTTAATTATTTCTCGTGCATATATCGTATTTGGCAATCGAATCTTTTTGTTATCGTTCAATTAACATTTTTTTTTTTTTTTTCGCAATGAATGAAAGACAGAAATAAAGTAGGCTCTTATTTATCTCCATTGTTTCTTGCTTTTGTTTTCTGTAGGATTTGTTGTGGTAAGGAGAGAAGAGGCACATTATTAATTTTCATGAAATTTAAACTTATGACACAAATACTATATAACCATTACAGTAGTCTATGTATAGTGATTTTGCTGATAGAATTGTTAACTCAAGTAGTGTTGTATGGTAGAAGGGTTGGGAGAATTATTCGGATAAATTACGATTCGAAACATTGCGGTTATCACATTTTTCGCTAATATTGTTGTTAAGTTATAGATATTAATGACTGCATGTCTGGATCCACACAGGATATGATGTGATGTCTGATTTGTATAATATAATTTGCCTCACCCACTTCTACGAATTGGTTGGATTACGTATATGTCCGGTCAAATGAGTAACAGGAAAGTTGCTTTTCGAAATTCCTTGTATTAAATAGTGTGAAAATTGTGCTTTCTTGAATGAAATCGATCTGACAGATAATTTCTGAAAATTGAAAAAATTTTTTTTAATATACTTTGGGTATTTCTTGTTTTGAAATTTAACCATTGTTCATTACAAGTGATCTTTTGAACTGTCTGCCCTTCTTTTCTACTTAACTGTGTTTCTTTGTCAACGTTCTCATATCTGTTAAATGATTCACAACTTCCACAAATACGGGGGTGTGTGTTTATAATAATAATATTTAGACTAAACTTATCACAAAAGCTTAGTGTCAGAAAATTTTGCGTTGTGGTTCCGAGAAGTAACATGTTTATTCAAGTCTTAAGATATTCTAAATCGTTAAGGGGCAGAATTTTAAAGGTTTTAGAAGAACTGACACAAAGAATGTTTATGTGGTTTATGCTATTTCCTAAAACTATTAGATAACCTTTTTATAAAATGTTGTCACCTTAGACAATTTGCAGGCAAGCCTGAAGATGGATGCTGGAGAGAGAAGAACCCGTTTTAAAAAGTAATGCAGTAGTTGACTATGGTTTAATATTGAGGCATTAAAAAGTTGTAAGAAAAAAAAACCTTACTAGAATTCTTCATTTTTCCTTTGAACAGAAGACAAATCCTGGAAGGGAAATTTATTAAACATATTTCGACATTCTCCCCTCTCAGGGATGCAAAATTGAAACCAGCAGAATTTTGAACTTTGAACATTTTGTTGAGATTACATGCTGTTTCGCCACTATTTATCGCTAATCCTAGAGACCGAAGTTGGCTAGAATTTATCGAGGTTTTTTCTAAACTTTCTATCTAAATAATTCATAGCTTTATTTTATCTTTTTTTCTTTTATTGTGTCAATCGTTGGAGTGCGGCCATGCTGGGGTACCGCTGTGAAGGGGTCCAGTCGAGCAAATTGACCCCAGTACTTATTTAAGCCTGGTACTGTTCTGTCGGCTTCTTTTGTCGAACCGCTGCTACAGGAATGTAAACAAACCAACACCGGTTATCAAGCGGTGGTGAGGTACAAACATCGTACACACATGACGGGCTTCTTTCAGTTTCTGTCTATTCAAATCAGTCCATAAGGCTTTGGTCGGCCTGCAGTAATAGTAGAAGACACTTGCCCTAGGTACCATGCAATAAAACCGAACACAAGACTACATGGTTCAGAAGCAAGCTTCTTAAGTACACAGCCACACTTGGAGAGTGTAGTTGTTTTATTTTCTTTTTTACCATCATTTGATTTACTTTGAGGGACACAGTTTAATATTTTAAATAGAGCATTTCTTTCTGTGTGTTTATTTTCATAAATTCAAAACTTGTATTAAAGTTTTTTTTTCTGGGTGAACACTGGCTTAGAAAGTACGTTATATATTTGATTTGATGTTTGTGGAATATTCATATTTGATTTTCTCCAACCTTTTCCTTTTATTCCATAAAATGTAATAAAACAATATCTAAAGTAAGGATCTCGTTAAAATTCCTTTTTAACAAAGCACAAAAGTCTTGTATTCTTTAAAAAGGAAGATGAGATATTGTGATGTCCATGTTCTCCCTTCTCTCTAGCCATTTGGGGAATAAGTTCAACAGAATAGGGAATTGTTTGAAGATTTACTACTTCGAAATTTGCTACCTTGTTCTATAGTGTTGTACCCAATGATGAGACCTCTTTGTGGTCACTAAAGCTGTTAGAAAAGCAAAGAGAGAGAGAGAGAGAACTCTTTCAGTTCACACACTAGAGGAGCCTACACTGGATAGTGTAGTTTAAGTTACACTGCTTGATGAAGAATATTTAAAAAATGGGGCAGTCACATCTAGGTTTTCTTTGATCATAAGCCAGCTTAATGGTGGCTGAGTTGCAATTATATGACTCTTTATATCAGCTTTACATATGTTGATAAATTTGCTTGCTGCTGATCAATTATGAAGTTTTGAAATGACCAAACAGCTTAATTTTAATAATTCAGCCTTAAGTTTATATTTCCATAATTATGATTTTTAATGTATGAAGAACACTCGCCATCAAAATGGTTAAATTGATAAGCCTGTATATAGCATAGGAAAAAAATTTCTTGCTTGTTAATCTGTAAAACTTATGGATTGAAAGAGAATATTGCATATGTAACCATCCTTTCTTCCATTTAGGACCACATTATCCAAAGAGTAATTTTTCTTAAGGTGTCAGTGTGATTTGAGAAATTTAGCCATTTCCAGTGGATTGACAACTATGTAGAAGCTGCTTTGTTGAAGAGATTGTAATTAAGTTAGACACTGATACCTAAACATGTGTTCATTTTCATTTCAGTTCATTTGCCCCTTTTTTTTTTCACTAGATTTGCTTATTTAAATAAATCAAAGGAAATGTAATAAATGCATCAGGCATAGCTAACTCTTTCCAAAGAAACAAAACAAATGCACAAGGACAGCTGCAGTAAATGATCTGATTCACTTAGCCACTGCAACAGTGATTGAAACATTTGCAAGGGATGGATGTTAAGAATTTGAGCAGTTAGATAACTAGTCATTTTTTTTTTTTTTTTTTTTTTGACAGTTGCAAAACACTTATTGCTCCATGCAGAAAAATGTGATATGACGTGTATGTTAAGTGTCATGCAAAGGAAAGGAAGACCTTGAAAGGAAAGGGCTTAGATGACTTAACAGATGTGTAATATAAATTTAGAACTATGATACATTGCACACTGAACTGAATAGATGTTCAGTGTGTCTGCTACTGCATGTTAAAGTAGCTTCTGCAAAACTTCAAACAGGTGATAATTATGAATGATGCCTGCTAGGCATAACAATGCTATAAGCTGAGTTATTGTGCAGCCCCTTATCCAGTAGTTTTATGGCATATAAGTAATTGAGTGACAAAGCATGACCCACAGATCCATCTTCCAAATATCTCCATCTAACTTAGTGGATCTCAACCAAGGTCTGTATGACCTTTGGAGGTTCATATTAGATTTTGCTGTTGAAATTTATGGGCAATAAATTGGTTATGCTTCCATAATTTTTTTTTTTTTTTGTACAATTCCTAATAGTATTTGATTATAAAAATATGATAGGATTTTTTGAACATTGAATGGCTATGAAGGTTCACCAATATGACATATTGTGGATAAATCATAGGGAATGTAGTGTGACAATTTGGACATATTCTGCTCTCTTTACTGTCTAGTTTTTTTTTCCTGCACTCATGAGGTTCTGAGATGGAGGATGGCAGCAGAAGTTATCCAACTGGAGTTTATAAGAGCATGATAGTTGCTGCTTTGTGAGTATTGTTGATAGTGGGCATTCCAGCTAAGTGTTTGGGATGGTTGAGGTTATTGGTGTTGCACATATTTCTGTACATGTGCTTTATGGTTATTTAGGTTGGGTGGAAGAGATAACATTTTTAAAAATATTGTTGGAGTGTTCTGGGGCCTTTGTGTCAGTGTTTGGAAGAGATGTTTCATGTTGTGATAGGGGCTATTGGGGTTGAAGCTCGCTACAGCAACAGACTGTGTTCTTCTCATTCTAGAGACTTGAGAAGAGCCCAGAGTAGTATTTTTGATCTTTGTACCCATTATTTAAGTATAATATGCTTCTGTGTTCTTTGTATTTGTTTTGAAATTATTGGGGTCCAGGTAGGATAGGTCTAGTCTATGAAGTATTTAGTACATTGTGAGTATTGTCTGTAATTCCTTGTAATTTTGTTTTCTATGTGTGTATAGAATGTTGTTGAATATAATAATTGGTTGTTATTGGTAAAAAGGAAGGCATCGTATTTGGTAGGTGTCACTATGGAGCCAGGTTTCTGGGCCATATAAGTTGGGTTGGAGTAGTTGTGCAGCAGTGTCTGGAGATTGTGAGGGGATGTTTGTAATTGTGAGAGGCTGTCTGCATATTTTTTTGAAGATGTGGAAAGATTGTGTGGGCTGAAGTAGAAAAGCTGGTAACAGGATGTTTGAAAGTGCTTTTGTGCACCATTATAGACTTAGTGGCCTAACAGATAGTTTGTTTGCTAGTGTTTTGTTTTTTAAGATGTTGAATAGTTGAAAGTTTTGCTACTGTGACTGACAGTTTAGTGTGGTTTTTTATTTTATTAACCGAACCATTGCATATTATTTGTGTTAGATTTGAGTAGTGTGGTGGTTTTTGTATCAGTCTGAATCTGATTTTGAGAGTGGGTTGTATGGCTGGGTGTGCTTACAAGAGTGATAGGTTTGTATGATATCACTTCGCTTGGATTTTTTGTTAGGCTTTAGAATTGTTATATCTTTGTCCAGCTTCCAGAGCCTGGGAATTTGACAATATTGTTATAAGTACTTGTAGATGTTGTTAAGTGCAGTGATTACTTCAAACGTTAGGCATTTTAGGTGTGTGTATGTGGTTTTGTCTGGACCTGAGACTTTTGAATTTTCAGATTTCCTTCTTGCATTTGAATGTCTGATGTTAAAAGGAGTCAAAATGCTGGTCTAAGTAGAAGGTATATTTTTTTTGTGACTGATTTTTGAGAACTAAGGGTGTATGCTTGATAGGGAAGTGTGGATATACAATTTGAGTTTGTTAATGTGACCTGGTGTATTCTGTGACTTGTTGATGCAACTAATGACTCTTTGTAGGGTTTTACTATTAGTTTTGGGGTTTATATCAAAATCAAATGTTTTTTTGTTTTTTAATTTCCTTAGTTATTTAATGCCAAACTTTATCTCAGTAGTTGTGTTGGTGTATTTTTTTGAGGTCATCTGGTTTATTGTGGTTTGGATATTTCTGATGTGTAATTCAGGCTATATTTCTAATGTTACCTTGTTGGATATGTTTTTTGGATGCATCTGTAATTTTGTTGAATGTATGTATTGTAATGTATATGTTTGTGACTGTATTGTTGAATTCTGGAAGACCTTCTTTCTGTTTCTTTGTAAAGCTCCTTCCTGTATTCCTTTTTGAAGTTTGGAAAAGCATTTTGCTTTTGTTAATATGTGTTGTGTTGTGGCAATAATTGGTGGGTGGTTTGAGAAAAGTTTGGGGATTCTATTCTTAGTGGTTATGAAAGCAGACAACGATGTCTGTAAACTTGTTGTAGTTGACCTGGTAAGGTATGCCTGTGTGTTTGTATGAATAGTTTGGTATCCATAAAGGGAATAATGATGGTATAACAACATCCTTTTGTCTTCTAGTTGAAAACCAGGAGGTGTTGAATAAAATGAAGTTCCTCCAGTGATGGGTTTGTTAGTGTTGCACTTGGAATATTTTACCTGATGGAAGGGTTGATAAAGACAATAGGTTTATGTGTGTGTGTGTGTATATATATATACATGTGTGTGTGTGTATATTTTCATATAAAGTGTTTCATATTTCTAGTTTTTGATTTGAAAGCCTACTCCTCTAGTGTAGAGTTGTTTCCTATTAGTTTACTTTGGCATTTTTGATATCTGTATATTGAATGTAGGTTTTTATGTCATGACTGATCACATTGTAAAAGCATCTGTCCAGTCTGATGTGAATGTAGTCTGAAACGTTTTGCAAATGATTATAAAAACTTTTAGTTCCATAAGTGTTTTTAATGCTGTTGGTGTTTGTATTATAGAATTTTATAACGTTGTCAGGATTTCAAAGTTGTGATTACATTAATCTTTAAATGTATTCAGTGGTGTATCCCTGAAGTTGGAAAAGGATATCATTGTTATTGTTAGAGTAATTTTTTATTTAAATTTTAATTTTGGCTTATGATGGCCAATTAAGTCTGTTGCATGAGGTCAAGAAATTACATCAGTTCTGTCCATGGATAAATATTTGAAACTGATATTTTGATAGGTACTTTAAGAGTATAATGTTGTCTTAGTCTCTGGTCAACTCTGAGCTGCCAGAACAATGATCAAAGCATTTCCATTACAACCATCTATTTAGGACTGCACTTTTCAATGTATCCTTTTTTTTCTTAAGATGTGCAGCATGGTTTGAGAATTTGAGTGCTATTTTTAGCAGGGTGAGTGACTGTATAGAGGCTGTTTGAGTGGGCTCGCTTTTTATTAAGTGACCTTTTCTGAGGTTTTTCTGTAAACATTTTGTTTTTTATAAAGCAATTTAAAATATATAGTGTTTCAATCTTCAGAATTTTCTATTGATCACTTCCTAGTTTACACCTTCTAATTAAATTTTGAGTTATCAATCATGACATCAACCCTGCTAAAATATGCTTATTCTTAAGCATTTGCAAATTTCCTCTCCTATAGTGTTGGTTAAACTTATTTTTCCAAATATTTTTCATTCTGGGCATTTCTTTTTGAATGGTGTTTCAGGAATCTTGTCTTCATTATAACTAAATTACAGTCAGATTTTAATTAACTTGTAGATAACATTTTGCTTTTCTGTAACCAAATCATCTCAAATTTCTACTTTGAAATTCTTGAAAGTTTGCTTTAAGTCAACAAAATCTTTTAATACAAAAAAAAGTCTACTTTTTTTATCTTGCAGCTTTTGGCTTCTCAAATTTCAGGAAGTCTGAAATGCTGTTCTTGAAATGGCTTATAGGGAAGAATTAAAAGTATACCCTTTTATAAACTTACTATATGAAGGAACAACTGCTTTTGTTCTGTTAATTCCCTTAGGCCCAGTTCAATCTTTGCTGCACAGATCTGTGATCAAAGGTATTCTGACCATTTTCATCAGCATTGTGTTTCTAGGACTATTATGTCCCCTCTTTTTGTTTTTTAGCTATATTTGAAGGAGATTTGGTTGCTATTTTTGAATGGTTATGTGGTCTGTCCCTCCCTACCTCCCGTAGAGGTTCCTCTTTTGGCTTATCCCACTGTTTAGTTCATCAATAACTGCTTCTCAATAGAACTACAGCATTATGAACTACAGTAATGTGCTCAAAAGTATTCTATAGTACTTTATGTACTTTGTATTATTTGCACCTACAGCAGATTATTAATTTCCTTTGGCAGTGTAACCACTGAAGTTTATTCCTGCCATCTTGATGTTTGTTTATAAAATTCTTTGCTGTTTAGTTTAAAAATTGACACATGCATATATCTGTATGTATGTTTATATATTTGTTTTTTGTTTTTTTTGTACTTGTTCTGTAACTGTGAAAAAAAAGAAAAAAAATTTTATTTCCTCTATTTGAAAATACTAATTTTATAGAAATGGCTTATATGAGCTAAGCATTAAATTTCTTAAAATTGTAACTGTTTTCAATCTACTGCATTTGTGTGTTCTATACAATTATTGCTTATACTTTTTTTATATATATGTATAGGTAAATGGTCAGTAGCATTATTTACATTAATAGGGTTGCACCTGTTTAAGGGAATGGGATAATTTCTTATTTGCATTTTCAAAAAATTAATAACCTACATAGAACTTAATTACCACTTGATTCAAAATTGTTTCAGGCTTACTGTCAACAAATTAAGATATTATTGAATGTAGATAAAATGTTCTCTCCTGTTTGTGTGTGCGTTTGTTTGGTGATGTTATATAGATTTGCCTGCTATACAGTTCAAATAACTTGTTTTAGAGAAGCGAGAGAATCCGTCAATAGTTTCATAAACTATTTCCAACCACTAGAAATTGTAGTCTTTATGCTATTACTAACTCAACCATTGCCGATAATTATGTTGCCTAGCAGAATTTATCTACTGCTTCCAGTAAGCTATCAATGAACTTTTGGTCTTTAAATAGGATTTCTTATGAACAAGGCCATATTTTATATAGTTCATTGAATCAACATTGGTAAATAGGGGTACTTTTCTATTAACCCAGAAGTGGTAAAAGATGAATGTGATTACCTAGTAATATTCATCCTTCTAGTTTGTTTTTTTTTCCTTCAAGCCCAATTTTCCAGATTAAAACTTAGTTTGTGGCTGCTTGCGTGACTGTGCTATATTATTTTGATATGAAAGCTTTCCCAGGTATTCATTCTTGAGTTTTCCAGGGCTAGGATAGTGAAAAAAGAGCTAGAGAACACAGCTATGGGGGCTTTTCTTGAACTTTAACCCTTTAGTGTTTAAACCGGCCATATCAGGCCAAAATTGTCTTCCTGTTTTATGCTCAAACCAGCCAGCT
>JAOPJW010003435.1:19327077-19337898 GCA_027122535.1 Octopus maya | reverse complement strand
AATCTTAAATAAATGTGTTTTGAATTTACACTGTATAATATAAATATTTTCATTGCCCTTTCGAGGAAAAGTTGACCAGATATAGGCAAAGGTATTAGGTAGTCATGGGGAAGGTTTGTAGGTAAGTTGTTTAAGAAGACAAAAAACACGCAACAAATAAACACAGCAGAAGTAATCTACTGATCTCCGAAAACGACTCGTTGTCTAAACGTCACCATTACAAATGAGACCAGCTTTCATGTGAAAAGTTGTAATCTATTTAATTTTTTACTTCATCTAAATTAACATTGAACTAATTTCTTTCATTCATTCTTATTTAAACAGTAAATGACATTCCTGAACTGATCGTGTTCCAATACCCCCACTACATCTTCGTCCCAATGTAATAATATATTGCTCCGCTTTTTATTCATCCATTTGCATCCGTAATGTGTGTTGATTAGCATGGAATCAGCTGATATAAACCATTACGGCCTTGAGATAGCTAATTTGGTTACTAAATACTTTGACCCACATGAAAAAGAAAATTATAATGTTATGCTTATAAAAGGTATTTATGAATCCAACGGGCAGCCGGCAACTTTTTCTATCCTTTTTTTTTTTTGCTAATCCACCGTTAATATATTACTTTCTATAGCCTTGAGCTTGCAGAATTGTTAGCAAGAAATGTTTAGCGGCATTTCGCTCATCGCTACGTACTGTGTTTAAATTCGGTCGATGTCGACTTTGCTTTTCACCCTTTCGGGGTCGACCAATTAAATACCAGTTGCGTACTGGAATTTATCCAATCGACTGCCCCCACAATTACCACCACAAACAATTTCGGGCGTTGTGCCTATAGTTAAAAGGATTATTAGTTATAGCCTTATCTTCCATTGATGCACCGATAAAAGCGATTCCATTATATGCCAGTGTATCGTATTTATAATATTAAATGTTAGTCCATCCGTTGAAGGTGGCGAACTGGCACAAACACTAGCACGAAGTGTGAAATGCTTAGCAGAACTTCATTCGTCTTTACTCTTCAGTTCAAATTCCGCCGGGTTGGACTTTTTCATCATTTTCGGATCGATAAAATAAGTAGTCGTTGAGCACTGGTGTGGATATAATCTCCCTAGCCCTCCCCTAGAATTTGCTGAACTTGTGCCGAATTTTGAAAACAAAATTAGCAACATGGAATAAGCAACCTGTAACATGAGAGGAGTTGTGTGAGATTAATTAAAATTAATTTCACTGTCCTGTCACTCGCATGCATTTCTAGAAAGGATTCGATCTTCAGTCTCGTAATATTTATGGGTAAAATATTTCAGATTGGTTCATTGATTGAATTCGTTTGTTTAGATAGCACGTGTGGATAATTATTGCTTTGTTATTGACATGTTACATAGAATGGAAAGAAAACATTGCATTTCAGAGCAACGTCACTCATAACCAAGAACCATTTTGCTGGATGAGAAAAAAATCGAAATTCATCTCTTCAAGAGTCAGACTAAATAGAAATTTCTGCGAAGACTTCAACAAATTATTTGCTCAATGTTCTTACCAAAGATTATTGAAAATATTTCACATTTCAAAGTTTAATATATTTAACGTTGTTGAAATATTTTGCATTTCCTTGGATTTTCAAAGAAAATAAGAATTAATAATTCTTATTTCATGAGAGTTTTCATAAATATAATTTCTTTCTATATTAGATACAAAAGTATTTAAGGTTTTCAAAACTCTGAGAGTTAGCTTTCGAGTAGTTCAAATGCAGCTTACATTTTATATCTGGTGCTATAAATTTGTCTTCAATTATTTTATAAAAGTAGACATTTTTTTTTTTTGTATAATCTCACCATGTGGCCATGATTACAAATTGGAAATCTTTCAAGTTGGTTTAACTTACCTAATGTATCAATACATTTACATTATTCAATCTTTCCATGTGCTTTCCTTGCTTGCTATGGCCATCGTGTCATACATATGATTTAGTGAGCTTTCAATGAATATACCAATATTCTCACATACAAAAGCTACACCCCTGTTGCATTCCTGTTCCTTGAAGCATTTTTAATTCTGTTAAAGTTAATTTAGTATAATGGTTTGCTTCAATAAAAAAAAAAAAAGTTGCAATATTGTAATATGCAAAATCTTCAACTAACTTTCAACTATCAACAAAATTGCTGGCATTGACTAATGTGATGGTGGGGACGGGTGGTGGAACTTGCGATAAAATTTTACTGAAAAATCAATATAATAGTAATAACAGATATAAATTAGAAGAGTTGGGGGTTTTGTGGTTGGGTGTTCCTTAGCATCAAGTAGATACTGTGGCAACAGTAGAAGATTAAAAATAGATAGGAACTCAAAGGTATAATATCGGAGGGATATTCTCTGCAGGAAAACAGCTGCTAACTTATATAACCACTCTACAGGCAAATTTTAGAGATTATTAGAAAAAATTTTCAAATTAGATATGTATATTTTGCATGATTTATATGTTTCTCTCTCCCTCCTCTCTTCTTTCTCTCCTCCCTTCCCCCCTCTCTCTTTATAAAATAAGAATGATAAAAATAAATGCTTGAAAAGGAATAAGAAGAAGAGAAAAAAAAGAAGGAAAATAACAAGTTTCCTATACAAATTGCTAGTGATGCTGTGATTATAGTTTTGTTTTTGCTCTAGTAGAGTTCAACAAATGTAACTGATCACAGTAAAATGACTGAAGACTTGGTAAATTGATCTCTTGAAGTCAGTTAATTACAAGGTGAAAGTTTCTTCCTCAGTCACTATAATAATTTTTCTTCCTGTGTCATAAAAGTATGTTTTACCTTTTTGAATTTGACTGTAATTAATTGCATATTCTATAGAAGTCTGGTTGGAAGCAATAGCTTCCGTTGCTTGTATCTGGTGATTTTTATCATTGCAATGGCTTCTGCCCTCTCTCTCTTTTCTCTTTATACCACACACACACTCACACATTACATACGCATACATAAATGTACATTGTGTGTGTGTGTAAAACTATAGGTATGCAATCTGAAGGGGGAGGATTTTATAACTTTTGGCTACAATGACCACAGGATTAGTAGGATATTTAATTTAAATAACTTAAACTATTACACATACACACACTTATATAGGCATGTGCTCATATATACACTTACTTGATGTTGAATCTCATACTTGACAATCTCAAGTGGAATATTCCATTCCAGAAGATGCTGGTAGGATATAACCTAGATTAGATATTAGTTTCAATTTTTGGCACAAGGCCAGCAATTTGGGGGAGGGGGTAAGTCAATTACGTCAACCCCTTATAATTTGAACTTATTTTATCACCCCCCCCCCCAAAAAAAAAGATGAAAGCAAAGTCAACCTTGGTGGATTTTGAACTCAAAACATGAAGATGAAATGCCACTAAACATTTTGCCCAGCATGCTAATGATTCTACTAGCTTGCTGCCTGACCTAGATTGAATATAAACTTAAATGTCTGTATTTCCTAAACAAAATACAGTTTATATCGCTGCTGTATCACATTTATCTACTAACAACAACCTTACAGAGGAGTTAGTCATGTGGTCTCTCTTTAATAGTTACCATATTTCTCCTGTTTCCATTTGTCTTCTCCACCCACTATTCCTGGGAGGGTCATGGGTATAGATTCCTCAAACACCACCTCCTACATCAGGTCCTATCAGAAACAATTGTCATTAGACTTTCTGGTTGGATTCTCAAGCATGGGAAATTGAGACCAAGGATATTATTCAACCATATAGTTCTTGGTCTATCACTGTTGTTTAGCCCTAAATAACCTTTGACTGAACAAATCTATAATTAAAGATGTTTCAGCCATAATTATCCGGCATTTTTTGTCCTGATATAATGTACCTATGACAGCATTACTCAATGTTTCCTTCATATTTTTAAAATAATAAGATATGATTTGGGAGAAATTTGGCTTCTATTTCTAGCAGGCTCCAGTAAATAGTATCTGTGTGCTTTCATTTCTCATGGAACTTATTACATTTTATATTTCAAATGTAATTTTTATTTATGCTTATTAATTGGTAAGATAAATTGGGAAGATAAATTAGGCTTATTAATTTGTAAGATAAATTGGGAAGATAAATTAGGCAGATGTGATTAGAATTATTTCAATTTCTGTTAAAGCTGTACTAATTTCTTTTTAATTCAAAAATTGAAGTTTTTCACATAGAATCTCTTCTGCACAGCATATCATCTTCTATCTTCATGAGCAGACATGTAAAATAGTCTCATATTTTTTGTTGTGTTATTAGAATAATTAAACCATCAAATAAGGATTTCTAATATAGGTGCAAGGACACAATAGTTATTTTCCAGGGGTAGGTTATTGTTTTTTAAATCAACCACAGTACTTCATTGGTACTTATGTTATCAACATGATGAAAGGGAGATTCAAGCATGGCAGGTTTTGAACTTGAGACATGACTTAATATTGCAAGGAATTTTAGCTTTCACTCTATTGGTTCTGGCAATTTAATTTTTAACATTGGCACAAAGCCAAATCTTTTGAGGGAAGTGGCATCAATTTAGTCAATCCCAGCATGACTGGTACTTTATTGATGCGTGACAAGATTGAAAGGTTTAAGTAGACCCTAGTAATGGCATAATTAAATTTTGATTCTCAACATAGCTACAGCACTTCAGATTTTCTGAGGAGAACATAGTTAATTATATTGACCACATTACATGATTAGAAGTGCATCTTATCAACACTGGAAATGTGAATGACAAAATTGACCACAGAATGAGTTTGACCTGACTCTAGTCACTACACTCTCAGAACAGCTAACCCCATTACAAACTTGGTTACCTTGGTAGAGGAAACTAATAACTACTTCTAGTTTCTTCCCCTGGCATGTGGTCATTTGAAATACCACCAAATACTGTATTCTTCCTGACTGAAAGTCATTTGAAATAGTCCAGGCTGATATATAAAGACAGTCGCCACCCAAAATTTTCTTGAGATGTGCACATTTAGAGAAATCCTATTTATAGTTCATATGAATAATATTTTTTGGTATCTGTTAATGAAGAGTCTACTAATTAAGACAGCTGACAGTATTGCTAAATGATATAGTTTCTTGAGATTTCTGGCTGATAATATAAGTCCCAGTGATCATATTAGATTGATTGTTTTCTTGTTGGCTAAAAAATCTGTGAAGCTACTAATTTATTTTATTTCAATGGATGGCAGTGCCCCAGCATTGCTGCAGTCTTAATGACTGAAACAAGTTGAAGAGAAAAAAGAAAAAAAAAACATTTTGATATCTTTAAAAGTATTCAGTTATGTTCCTTGTTACCATCATTGTTTTCAGTTTCATTGTTCCATGAAAGTTAGGGAAACTTTTACATGGTCACATGACTTGCTAGAAGCTGCAGCCAAATTTCCCCCAGATAACATTTTAGTTTAAGAAAAGGATATATTGGATATCACCAAAGTTTGCTAGATCGAGCAACTCCACATGTCACAGTTTGATGGGTTGTAGCATTACTTCTAGCTCTCTTCTATTGTATTCGGGTTTATCTATTACAGGTAAATTTCTCTATTTCTTTCTTCTCTCTTTTATTTGCGTGTTTGTATACACACACTCGCACGTGCGATTTCTACCCATGTCAGCTTGGAAAATGGACGGCTCTTGTGCAGGTGGCACATAAATTGCACCATTTTGAGCATGGCCGTTGCCAGTACCACCTGACTGGCCTTCGTGCGGGTGACACGTAAAAGCACCCACTACACTCTCTGAGTGGTTGGCGTTAGGAAGGGCATCCAGCTGTAGAAACTCTGCCAAATCAGATTGGAGCCTGGTGTAGCCATCTGGTTTCACCAGTACTCAGTCAAATCGTCCAACCCATGCTAGCATGGAAAGTGGACGTTAAACGAAGATGATGATGATGCTGTCCTACTTGCCCTTGAAGTCAGAATTGACACTGTTAGAAAGCATGTGATCATAAGTTTGCTCAATCAGAGCTGATGAAGGGTCAAGTAACAACAGTATGAGTTGAATCTGTTTGCAGCAAAAGCCCAACTTTCTCACATCTGATCTGATCTCCCTACTTTTTCCCTCTATTTTTCTAGGTCTTTGGTCTACCTTTCACAGCAATTACACACCACCTTTTCAACCAATATGCTTCCTCCATCCATATAGCACATGTCCATATAAGCACAGTTACCTCTTCTGCACATTATCATTTGATACTTTTAATATCCAGATGCATTAATACTTTTTCTACTCACTTGAGGAAACAAATGCCTCTATTGACCACATTTATTCCACTCTTTTGAATAGAAGTTCAGTTATATTCTGTTTGATGTTTAAACTCTCGATTTTTCTGACTGTATCATAGCTAATGTATTTGATATTTCTGTCAAATGATGTAGAGAAGCAAGTGCCAGTTTGAAATGTTTCGTATTAGATACCCTTCAAAAGGTGTGTATGTATGTATTATACGGAACTATGATAGTGTTGCTAAATTACATAAATGTATGAATACATCAGTCAAATAGCCTTATCACAGCCTATTTATTTTCTTTTGATGTATCAGAAATGTTTGTTAAACAATTGACAAGCTTCCCTTGTTTCAATTTCCCAGCTTTAACTCATGACTTCTGGTAATTTTATTAAGTCTAAACAGAAAAATCTTTACAAATGATCTTTTATTGGCTCTCATTTAAGTTAATAAAAATGCTAATTCATAATTGCTTTTGAATATTCTTAACATTTATTTCTAGTTAGCTTCCATGTTATCAAAATGTAATTAAGACTTAGAGATTTGGCTTTAAAATCATTCAAGGCATATTTGATGTAATTTATATCTGTTGTAAGATTTCCAATGTAAAGCCTTTTCTGTGAAGAAATCAGTGCTGTCTTTGATTGTGAAATTTTGGGGGAATAATTTATATATTTGGTTTATAAATTTTCTAAAATGAATCGTGCTGTTTTTAAAAATAAATGCATTGTGGTTTGTAAGTTTTTTTTTATTTCTGTCATTTGCTGGTTTGTATTTTATCTTATTCTTTTACTACCATTACAACATTGAATTTAAAGGGTTTTTCTATATTTTGTGTGTGCCGTTAACTATTTATATCACTTCTTTTTCCCCCTCTTTGGCCCCCCCTCTCTCGTACTCTCTTTTACTCCTTCTCACAGTCCCCTCTCACTCTCACCTCTTCTCTCTCTCCTCCCTCATTCATCACTTCTTTCTGCTCTCTCTCCTCTCACCTCTTTCTCCTCCTCTCTCTTTGTTATCTCCCATCACTCATCTCTCTCTCTATCTATCTTATCTATAAATAGAATTATTCAAACTTATGCTTTTTCCAAAATGATGTGAAGAAAACCTTTTGTAAAAGGCCATTAAGGTATTGGAATTGTTAAAATGAGGAATACTTGATTAAAAAAAAAATGCATTTTGAATGATTTTCCAAAAAAGTCATGTCTTTCTATTAGAATTTCCTCATTTTCTAACTTTAAAATGTTCCCTGAATGGAATGGAATCTATTCCAAAAATATTTTTCAAAACCACACATTTAGAAATGTCAGTTTCTCGTTATCTTTAATTATTTTTCTGTTTTATTAGTATTTCTCATTAATTTTACTCCTATATTTTTTCCCCCTTTGGAATTTCTGATGTTAATTAACTTCTGATAAATTAGGCAGAAACATTGTTATGTAATGCTTTTTATTTTCTTTAATAATAGTAGTTTCAAATTGAGAAAACTCAAGGCAAATGTTTCACTGCAGATTAATTTACAAATAAGATGCAAGGAAATTTCTATTTTTGCTAATTTATTAGAATTCTATTTATTCTAGGTTTGCTCAATTAGGGTTGATGCAGGGCTTGAAAACAGAAGGTTAAAATGTCACCAGAGTTGGTATTCCTTTCTATAAATTATCAGTGTTCTAGATCAGGCCAATCAATGATTCTATACTCCCTTCCTTCTTTTTTTCTTTTAATGTATCTTATTAAAGGTGGTAAGGAAAGAAAATCAGTATTAATACTAATTAATGGAAGATGAGTAAAAGTGTGATTACTGCTGAAAATTAGTTCACTATATCGTCTGTTGCTAACATATGTTTTAACAAACTCACTGATTAGTCACGACACCAGCGCCTGTTTTGGTACCATTTTTCTATATCTCACTGGTGGGGGGATGAGTCACTGCTATCTCTAGCAGTCAAACATTGGCAAGAAAGATCAAGGAAGGTTGAAATCATGTGATCTGGTGGTCTTGGTACTGGAGATGGTAGGGATTTATCTCTCCACTAGTGATATAAACAAGCATGCTTTTTGCACCAAAAGCCAATATGGGAGTTTCTCACAAATATGCAAACTAAGAATCTAGAGAAAGTGTTGTCATTATGGTAACTTAGTGAAATTGTTGCCTCAGTATAAAAACAAAATAATTATTTAAAATTATTCTAATTAATTTGTTATAAAATTCGACCCATATAGATGTCAGTCTGAGATTGGCTTAAGTTCTTTGTCATTGATTACCTAGTGATTATTAGCACTGTTATGTCACCAAAGACTGGCCTTTGTACTTGCTTGTACTGCATTCATGGCAAATAAGCTGTTTGTTTTCTTCAAACTTCCTTAACTGCAATTGGAGCATGAAAAATTATTTTTTAAAAAACATTGTATGCAAATGCAGTCAAGTGTCTCAACCAAACAAGTTATATTAATAATGAAGATTTGAACTTCCTCTAAAATGTCATTTTGGTATTAGTTTCTTTGAGTTCACACTTGAACCATAAGAAAGCACCTGGACCTTTTAATCCCTCTTAAATCCCTGAACTGCTGTGTTCTCTGTGACTTTTGCAATTCATCAAATCTACTTCCAATAAGTCTGTTGTTTTTCACTGTGTAAATCCTTCTAAGAACTACACTTTAGTGTCTGACCTTATCATTTACATTTGTACTTTGCTACTTTGACATAGTTTTCTGTTCGTATTGCTTCAAATCAGATTTTCAATAGTTGAAGATGGAAGGATTAACAACTTCATTTACCTTATTCTTCGACTTGAGGTTAAATCTGCCAAGATTTTATATAATTTTTTTCCCTTTTCCCTATACGATTTTACTTGAATTTTCAAAGAGCAAAAACAATAAAAAAACAAAAAACAAATACAATTTCAAATAATTCTTATGGTTTGCTCATTCTTTTTTTATTATATTTCTGTCTTATATGAATAGTTTTTCATATTTTATTTCCTATTTTTGTCTCTTTCCCTCCTTTTTTACTCTCTTGCTTTCTTTCTTCCCCCACTCCTGTTTGTTGTCCTCTCCTGTCTCTTATTTATTTTTTATTTTTTGCCTTCCTGTTAATTTCCCCCATCTTCTGTTCTTTTTCCTTTTTATTTGCCCACTTGCCTCCTTCTGTTTACCCTTTCTTGTTATTCATTTTTGCTATCTTTCTCCCATTTCTATTACTTTTGTTTCTCTCCCTATTTTCTCACACCCACTCCTTACTCTCTTTCTCTCTCATTCCTTTTCCCCACTTCTCTCTTTTCTCCTGTTCTTTCTTTTTCTGCCTTCTCCCTCCCTCTCTCCTCCCTCCCTCTCTCTTTTAATTTTATTTCCTTTCTGTTCCTTTTACATCAGCTCTCTTGCATGTTTTGCAAGAATTATTTAAATCATTGATATCAGCTTTTATTAACAATGATATTGAGGTTTTATAACAGTTGTAAACCTGCTAGCTGCAGTCAAGCATTCTCATACTTGATCTGGTTAATCTTAGTGCACAACCATGGTTCTTAAGCAATGGAGCTAAAAATATGTTTAGACAGACTGGCTGTATGTGTATGCTTCATGTTGAATGTTTCTTTTTGTAGTTCTGTCTGCTGTCATGCAACATAACTTCTTGCGTATTTCTGAAATATGTACAAGTTGTTATATAGCATTCTCTACACTAGCTAATCAATCTATATCTGACCTTCATAGAAAATCAATAATTCCTATCTATATCAATATTGATGAAAACTGAATTTTTCTTCATATCTTTTTCTCCACTTTCTATTCCTGCATGTTGACACCTTTGTGTAGAAACACCAAATCAAATTGCTCAGAATTTTTTAAAAAAAAATTTTTTTAACACTAACAAAATATATTATCACTAATTATTTTATGTCCAATTCCATTACTGTTTGAAATGATGTTGAATATAAAAATATTAAACAACATATGCTTCTTTTTTGTATCTCATTTTCTTTTTGTGGGTGTTTGTATGTGAAAATATTGACTTTGTTTTGATAAATACTTAACACTCTTCCACACTAGCAGTTTGTGAGGGTGTCACTTTTCACACACACATGCATAATCAGATTTAATTTGATGGCCTAGATAAAGACATTTAGATGGGCAAAAAAATATTAATTTAATAATTACTTGCTAAGTTTTATCAAACTTTTGCTCAAATTTTCATTGTTTTGATATTCGTCAACAAGAAGTGTCAAACAGCAGAAAAATAAAATATTTCCAATTAATGTAGATGCTGGATCCTGTGTTTGTTGTTATAAAAGTATAGTTTAAATATTTCTTTAGCAATCTTATAAGATAGTGAAATGTTCTCATTGGATGCAAATGAGTAGATTGTGTGTGTGAGTGTGGGTGGGGTTTCCAAACAACCTCATGATGTTATCTATAGTAAATTATTTATCTTCTGAAATTGAATATGATACCTTTATATTATCATAATTTGTTAGGTTTTTTCCCCTTCTACTTTAAATAACATCTTCCCATTGAAGATGTGTCTGTGTTGCAATAGAATCTCAGTGTACTAAATGTCTTCATATGC
>JAOPJW010003435.1:19043759-19055820 GCA_027122535.1 Octopus maya | reverse complement strand
GCCATCTGGTTTCACTAGTCCTCAGTCAAATCGTCCAACCCATGCTAACATGGAAAGCGGACATTAAACGATGATGATGACGATGATGATATATAAATATAAAATTGTGAGGGCTGATCTCAAGATGCTGTGCTTCAAGGAGGAGATGACAATGAGCCAAGATGTCTGGTAGTGTGCAGTATGAGGCTCTAGAGAAGACCTGCCTACCTGAGCTCTGGAAGTACTGTGTATTCCACCTACATTTAACACTAATTCATACACCACACCCTACCCCAGTGAAGCAAGCTATATCTCTTCTTGCATTATGCTTATCTTTCCTCTTCCCCACTTCTGCAGCCCAGCACTACTGTCATCTCTCTCTCTCTCTCTCTCTCTCTCTCTCTCTCTCTCTTCTGTCCTTCTCTTACTGTATCATTGCCATCCTGTCACTCACTCCCTTTATATACCTGTGTTTCATCTCTCACTGTATTCTCCATTTCCCTTCCCATCTCCCCCTTTTGCACTTTCGTGAACTCTCTACTCATGCACCATGGGGAATCCTCTACCATTCCATTTATATTCACATCCTTGTACCTTGAGAGTATGCCCTAACACATTGTCACCTTCTCTCTCACCCTATCTCTCCGACTGAGGTAACCCTCTATCCCTCCCACATGACACCTGTTTCTGACCCTCTGTCATACCTCTCATTACCCAGCATAAGGCCACCTCCATCAATACTTCTCCTCGGCTCAATTGAGAGATTTTCATCTTGCAAGTTACTTGGTTCCCTCACTGGTGCAACAGCCCATGTAAAAAAGCACCCAGTTCACTCTGTAAAGTGCTTGGTTTTAGGAAGGGCATCCAGCCGTAAAAACCATGCCAAGGCAGACAGTAGAGCTTGGCACAGTTCTGTGGCTTACCAGCTCTTGTCAAACCTCCAACCCATGCTGGCATGGAAGACTGACATTAAGGGATGATGATGATGATGATAGATACGCGCACCATCACCACCACCAATCATCCACTGGTGCATGCTTGCAAGGGTTGGATGGAATTTCTTGAGGCAGATTTTTATAGCCAGATCCCTTACCTGTCGCTAACATTCACCTGCTTCCAAGTAAGGTAATCTTTCTCTATGACCAGACATGTTTACATAGAAGATTGGAAATGAAGATACAACTTGCATGATGGTGACACAACTATCACATGATGTCAAAGCAAGCAGACAGTAATACGCACACACACACACACACACACACACACACGCGCGCGCGCGCATACACACACACATGCACACCATGTCTGGTAAGTTCACCATCATCAATTCACTGTTTTTTTTTTTCAATAAATTAGTTTTTACCTGTTAATGGTGGGATACTTTGAATATATTTTCTTAGTAAACTTAGCTCACGGTGTACTTTTACTCAGTCAATTGCCGGCAGTGAACTTATCTGTAATCCACACACACACACAAATCTGTTGGGTTTCTTTAAGTTTCTATTTGCTAAATCTACTCACAAAGCTGTGGCTGGTTCAGGGCTATTGTAGACAAAATTTGCCCAATGTGTCACACAGTGGGACTGAATCCAGAGCCATGTGGTTGTGAAGCAAACTTCTTACCACACAGCCATTCCTGCACCTGTATATGAACACTAACTTTGAAACTATTCCGGTTGCCTTAGGACCTTTTGAGAAAATCTCACAGCTAAGTCTCGTCTTCTTCCATGATTTTTTTCTCACTATTCCCATCACTTTCTTCATCTCTTCGTTATTGTCTTTCACTCCTTACTATTTTATTTATGTTAATTACTGTGTATTTTCTTCATTAGTGAGAAAGCAATCATTTTGAAAGTATCACCATTTATCCTACTCTTGCAGGATTGGTTGCTTATTTGGCTAGCATCGATATCTCTACTTCTTATTACTTGAATCTTTCTTCTAAGACAGACTTCATCTGGAAGAGACATTGCTCATTATGCTGTAGAGAAATGGACATGTCTAACTATGAATAAAGGCAATATAGAATTAAAAAAATTTCTTGTCATGCAAAATGATATTAATCCCTTAGTTGATTAGGGTGTGCATGATGCTGTTGTCATCAGTGACTGGTACAAGTCATCATCACCATTAACTACTGTTGCAGGTGTAAAGAGATTGCAATAATGGGAGTGGGAAATTACATTAGATGGGGTAAGTAATGGAAATGAAAAAGTGTCCTACTGAAGTGATTACAGGAGAATTAGGACATGACGTTTGAGTTTGCAACAAATGTAATGAATGGTTACAAGAGCAGGCCATGTCTATACATGACCTTATCTTGTTTAAGGTCAGGATTAACAGGGAATTTAGTGAGCATTCTATTGCCCATCATCTGCAACATGGTCCTCTTTGAGAAATCTAGTACTGAATTGCAGAAAAGTACCTAAAACATTGTCACGACAAAGGCTAAAAACTTGAAATCATCATTGTTAAACATCTACTTTCCATACTGGCATTGGTTGGATGGTTTGATGTGGAGCTGGCTAGCAGGGAGCTAACCAGACTTCAGCTGTCTGTTGTGGCATGGTTTCTATGGCTGGATGCCCTTCCTAATGCCAACCACTTAGCAGAGTATGCTAGGTACTTTTCACATGCCACTGGCATGGGTGCCTTTTAAGTGGTAACAGCACCTGAAAGGACAAGCCTGTACGTGTGGAAGACAGCAGTTTTACTTAGCTTGATGTGTTGTATCAAGTACAGCAGATTGCCACATCTGGAAATATTATTGGATATTGCATCCTGATGGTGTCTGAGAAGTGGCTTTATTCAATATGTTTGAAAGGAATAAGAAATTCAGTACTATGAAGAGAGTGCAAGCTATAGGTACACAAAAGTAGTAGATTGATGGGGAACCAGAAACTTAATAGTGGACTAGTTAACTATAAAATGACCTCGAAATGATTCTAAACAGCTCATTTTTTTGCATGAAAGTATGTGTTATGCCACTTAAATAATATAATTGATGTTGGAGAGGACTCCAGTGAATGTATAGTGACTAGAGTATGCATGGAGAGAAATTTATGCCTGTTACATGAAAATGGTTTCTCTGTCTAGATAAAAAGCAGTCTACATAAACGTGTAGCCAATGTTATATCATCAATATGAAGCATGAGTAATAAATGCGGAAGAGTTACAGCAACTAGAAATGGATGGACAGGTTGTGTCTTGTCTATCAAACATAAAATATTAGTTTATGGAGAAGGCTAGGAGTTAAAATTTGGCTCTATGATCAAAGGCATTCCAACCATGACCATCCTGTCGTTTTGTATATATCTAACACTACATCCTTTTATGGAGGCTGGATGTGATGTGAAGGAGACTTGGCTGCAGTTTCTCGTAGGTAAAGTTACCATGTAGAGACTGCCTCTTTAAATCCTTTGGCTTTTGCTGGATATCAGAGCTTTTTGTTGGAGTGTTAATGGATGACAGTCGAAGAGGTGTGTGCTTGTAATATATAATCAATATTTACCGAGAAAAATGTGCAGTGATTCGACAGTGTGTTTGTACTTTCAGACTCACAAATGTTTTCTAAAAATTAGCCCTTTGTTCTGCTGTGTTTGTTATTTTTTTCTACTCCACTACAAAACTGTCCCGAACTGGCTGTCCATTCATAATCATCATCATCACTCTTTCCATGCTAGTATGGGTTGGACAGTTCAACAGGAACTGATGAGCCACAGGACTTGCACTGAGCTCCAATGTCTGTTTTGGCATGGTTTCTACTGCTGGATACTCTTCCTAACACGAACCCCTTTATAGAGTGGACTGGGCGTTTTTTTATGTGGTTCCAGCACTAGCAAGGTCACCAAGCACTTACAAGACAAGACCGATCCCTCTTGTCAACTGAGCGTAGTATGGTATTAATGGAGGTGAAAGTATCACAAAAGGACAGGAAGAGGTCTTACTGAAGACGACAATACATGGTTTCTCCAGCTGGGGGGGGGAGAGAGAGAGAGAGAGAGAAATGGTAAGGGTGCAGCCTGAAGGTACAAAGTGAATATGAGCAACAGAGAAGAGATAGAGGAACAGAAAGGGTGGGTGGACAGGACAGGTAGGTTTGTGAAAGTGTGAAAGGAGTATGACAAATTATCAGACATGGGAACAAATTATTAGACATTGGACACAATGAATATCAGTTTCTTCTTTTATTCTTTACCCACAAAATATTATTTCCATCAGACTAGTGAATACTTTTACCCAAATTGTAGTGCTGGTGGCATGTAGAAAACAGCCATACTGGTGACATGGAATGCACCGATGATGGCGATACACGAAAGGCACCCATGCTGGTGCCATGCGGAAGGCACTCATGCTGGTGACACATTAAAGGCACCTGGTACACTCTGTAGAGCGGTTTGTGTTATGAAGGGCATCAAGTCATAGAAACCAAACCAAAATAGACTAGAGCTTGGTGCAGCTCTCCAGCCTACCAGTTTCAGTCAAACTGTCTAACCCATGTCATGATGATGATTCTTCCTCTCCAGAACTTCACTTCCAAGAGTTTCTTTATAATCCACTCATCTGCAGGCATTAAAAGTAAACACTGACTGAATTAGCATCATCATATTATTCCTCTTACCCAGTCTAAGAAGACTTGAAATCATTATAGGCAGTATTCCTTTATCTGATTAACCTCTAAGTAAAAAAAAAAAATGGAAACTTGATCCTCATGTACCAGAATGGAAATAGAAGATACATTTAGGCTTCAATGGATTACATAAGTTATCTAAAATTTATGTTCTGAGTTCAAATCCCATAGAGTATTAACATTATCTTTTATTCTTCCACATCATTAAAATAAGTATTGGGTTTGCTTATATCAAAGCCAGTACTTATTTTTCCCACCTTGGAAAATTTTCAGTCCTGTGCTTTTGTTAGAAATTATCGTTATTCTTATTCATCTTATTGATGTCAGAAGAGAATTGGTTTGACAGAATTGTTTGCATTTCAGACTTGTATTTCTTCCAGCTTTTTATGTTCTGAGTTCAGTTCTTGCCAAGGTCATTTTGCCTTTCATCTCTCTGGGGCTGATAAAATACAGTACCAGCCAAGTACTAGGGTTGATGTAACCAACTGTCACCAAATTTCACACCTTGTGCTTAAATTAGAAACAGTTAAAGTGGTGTCAGAAGGGCATTGAATCAGGAGAATTACTAGAGCATCAGACAAAAGGATTTGTGTTATTTGTATGGCTTTTTATGTTCTGAGTTCAAATCATGCCAAGGTCAAGTTTGATTTTTTTTCTCCATGGGGTTCAATAGGATAAAGTACCAGTCATGGTACTGACTAATTCCCATCCTGTAAAGTTGCTGGACTTGTGCCTAAATTATTATTGGTGTTGGATAAAGTTCTTTGCGCTAATTCTTCTGACTCTTTACATTAAGTACCAGTCAAGTACTGGGGTCGGTGTTATCAGCTAGCCTCCTCCCAACAAATTTCAGGCTTTGTGCTTATATTAGAATTATTATTGGTCGGAGCGACTGGAGAAATGGTTCAGTTACATTCCTATACTGAGTTCAAATTACCTTTCATCCTTCTGAAGTTGATAAATGTGTCAAATAATAGGCTGGTTATTTTCTTAACTACATCCATATTTTACAATTTGTGGCTTTCAGCCAAAGCTAGAAATCATTATTGTTGACCTTTTCATGTTACCAAAGATTGCTGCATTTCTAATGATTAATGGATTAATGGGCAGAAATGTCCCATTAATTCCTCTCCAGGATTTCTCTTTGAATTCTTTTTGACTTTATAGGGTTAAAAATACTTTTTTTGTTAAAAATACTTTTTTGTTTTTTGTATTAGATAATAAAGAAAACAGGCATGGCTGTGTGGTAAGAAGTTTGCTTCCCAATCACATGGTTTTGAGTTCACTCCTTCTGGTATTCTGGACAAGTGTCTTCACCTATACCCCTTAGCCGACCAAAGCCTTTGAGAATGGATTAAGGAGACAGAAATTGAAAGAAGCTCATCATATGTGTGTGTGTGCACGTACGTGCATGCCTTGGTTTTGACAGCACATGATTGTTGTAAATGAGTATCACTCTCATACAAGCGGTGTCATTCATTTTCAATATTCTACAAGAACATCCTTGGTCATGGAGGAAAGCATCCGTTCAGCTATAGGAAGTCTGCCTCAAATAAAAACTCTGTCCAATCTATGGTAAAGCAGATGTTAAATGATGATGATGATAATGATTGTCAAGCGACTTAGAATAGTAATAAATGAAATGGAAGTAGTAATACTAAATGTTAGGTGTGACAGCATGTGTTGTCAGAAGCCATTCACTGTGAATTTATTAGCATAATGTTTGCTTATACAGATGTATGGGAATTAAAAAAAAACACACAAAAGACCCCATTCTTTAAAAAATAAGTACAATAATATATATATAGCAGGTATTAGATCTTTCTATTACATGAAGTGGAGTAATACCACAAGCAAACTTTGTGTGGTGGTGGTGGTGGTGGGACAGGTATTGTAGGACACAAATTTATCACAAGTAAACTGGTGTCTATTCTTTTGGCTAAGTAAACTGAGGAAAGTAAACTTTTTCTCTAGTCACTTGCAGCCTTGTATTCTTTCTGGGTGAGAAGTTCTTGACCACATGATATCTACCAGTAACATTCTTCAGATATTTGGCCATGAAACAATGAAAGATAGTGTCGTTCTTGATTACTTATGTTGCCTTATAAATATCGTGAGAAATGCAGTGGAAGAAAAGGTAACAAGAAGAAATATCTAAATAATTTTAACTGAAGCAATTGCTAGTTGTCAACCTTATTCGGAAGATCTAATAGGTTGTGAGGGTCAGGGATTGACCTGCTGCTGGGAAAATCAAAATTACTGTTCATCATGCTCTATATTGCTTAAACAACTAAAGCATCTACAGAACCTCTTATGGTTACTAGACCTGTTAGATATAGTAGCCAAATCTCCCTCCAGATCACATTCTACTGATTTAGGGAAAGGTAATATAATCCTGGATAGTCTTGGAAAGATTGGATAGTTAAAACTTGGACACATTTATTCATAGATCTATTTGATCAGGGTTGACTTGGAGTTCATACCATTGCTAACAGCCTAAGCTTTTGGTACTTTACTTGGAGGATTTCTACTCACTTTTCAACCAACTACAACAAATACATATACAGCACCATGCTGACAAAACCGTTGCATTTGCTGTCTCTTTTTCTCTCTCTCTCACACAAAAACTCTTGAGTTTTCCTCAGATTTATCCTCCATTCCAACTGTCTCATCATGCCTTCCAGGCAAGTGTCAAGTGTAAATTTTCTCCAATCATTTTAAGCTAACACAGAAACTATGCTCAGAATTATTTCCAAACATTGTATTCCAAATCCTCTTTAGGATCTTCACTCTTTCCCAATCTTTTTATCTTATCAATGACCATCAATAGTTTCTGTTGACCAGTATCCACCAGACGTGTCCTCATCTGTCACACACCAGCAGTTCTCTTAGTCTTAACTGTTTTGGTAAAAGCAATGCATTCATCTTTGATGTCCTCAAAGCCTTTGACCATGTCTGGCATTAGAATCCACTTGATGAGTTTCCTCCTTGTGCAATTCATTTCTTGCTCAACTCTTCCTCTCTATAAGTTTCCATTACAATGTGTATTCATGGAGCTTTCTCTATCTCATATATTATCACTGCTGGTTGCTCCAAGATTTTGTTGTCTCCACATCCATCCTTCCATGTGTACATTAACAATCCTTTTGCTGTTTTCTAATCCTATCTTACACGTGTGTAGAATAAACTACTTTTCATTCCTCCTTAATGTTTCACATGTAATGTCATCTGATTGATCACCTGTAAAATATATACTGTTTCTATGAAAGAAAACTGGGTAAAATAAATCCTTCATTTACAACTTAATCTCTTTCATCATAGACATAGCTCTGCTTTCTATTCTTTTGTAACACACCCATTTCTTCTCTGAACATCCTCCGAAACCCATCATTAAACATCTTACTCCTCTCTTCTCCTCAGCTGCAACCCTCTCCAATCCCCTACTCACCCACACATTTTTCACTATAGATGTTGCCATACAAAATTCATACTGAATATCACCTGTGTCAACCTTGCTAGTCTAGAAGAGTCAGCAATTATCATCACGGATGCTGCCTAATAAAAAAAAAAAAAAAATTATAGTATTAATTTGAGATGGAAATAGTCTGTGAGCCTGTTGCACTTTGTTCTTCCTCAAATTTGTGCTTATATTATATAATTTACATTAAAATCTTAGCTGTTTTGAATTTTTCTTTTGTGCATATTTGTAGGGTTAATCTTTGTCACAAATATTGACCTAAAGCAGGCCAGTTTACTCTAGTAGACAATATCTTATGTGGCTAGCACTAAGTGGCTGATGAATTATCTGTGAAACAAGAGATAAGGACATGGCTTAACAGTGAGCTAATTATTATACAGTGTTGCTGTTTTTATTTTCCTGCAACAAATTAGGTTATTGTTCCGGTTCCGAAAGTAAGTGACATCAAGAGCACTATAAAAGTCTTGCTGTAAAATAGAATCTTATGACCCATACACTATAAGTCTTATATTTTGTATCATTGTTTACAATCATCACTCTGAATCTATTGAGCTACACTCTATTTTAATCTACTGATTCCCTATGGCATCCAGTACTAAATGGATTTAGCCATAAGCACTGACCTCTAATCTGCAAGTTAAAATCCAGGCAGAATTATTTCACTCTAATTATCAGATATATGATTTAAGGTCTCAATTTTACACTATAATACATTAGGTATCAACATCAGTTTACTTTTAGTTTTCAAAATATAATTATTTTGGGTGTCATCTTCAAGGAGCATGTCCCTCAGTTTAGGGACTATTTTTACACTGGACAGCTGTTAAGTAAAATATATATTTTAGTATCATTCAGTATATGCTATCATTGGATAATTTGTTTCTTTTCTGATGAAGATGAGATGCTATTCATCATCATCATTTAATGTCCATTTTCCATGCTGGCATGGGTTGGACGGTTTGACTGAAAACCGGTTAGCTGGGGAGCTGCACCAGGTTCCAATCTGATTTGGCATGGTTTCTACAGCTGGATGCCCTTCCTAATTCCAAATACTCTGAGAGTGTAGTGAGTGCTTTTTATGTGCTACCAGCATGGGTGCCAGTTATGTATACTGCCAAAGGTCTCAGTCACTTGTCACTGCCTCTGTGAGGCCCAGCATTCAAATGGTGCTTTCTACATTGCCACCAGCATGGGTGCCAATTATGCAACACTGGCATCGGCCATGACTATGATCTCACTTGGCTTGATGGGTCTTCTCAAGCATATCACCCAATGTTTTTCTTCTCATTTGAAGGCTAAAGTTCTTTGGTCTAATTTTGTATGGGAAGCTTATGCATCATTCAAATCATATTGTCAAAGTGTGGTGTGGTACAATGGTTTTGCTATGGAATGGTAAAGCTATTTTTTCATTTTCTGTAAAAGCAATGTTTTGGACTTACGACACTTTTGCATAATGGCAATGATATATATTTCAGTCAGTTGAATGTACTTTAATAATCATAGTTCTTTCTTTGAACACAAATTGTTTTTTTATATTTCATGCTAACATGTGTTAAGCAGGTTCAATGAACAATGATTAAATTTTCTCATTTGGATATTCTATGTTCTTTTGGAATACCTGTTTTCCCTACTCTTAGCTACTCTCTATCATAAAGAAATGTTTGCACATTTTATCTAGGTTTCTTGCTAAGAAAAATAAAGAAAGCTCTACTTGACTCAAGGACAAAATAACATGTATTTGAGTGAAGGCCATGACTCCCCAACTCTCATTCTTAATTGGTTGACTAAGTCAATATGTTTATAATTATTTAGATTACTTCTATAGCTGATGTTTAACCCTTTAACATTCAGGTTACTCTGTCAAATATAATGCTTATGTATTTACATTGCTTTCAGTTAATCATGCATTGTCTTGTAGTTTCAAGATTTTGGTGATGTAATTGTTTATTTTTAGAGTGACATTATAAGGTAGGTGTGAAAGGTTGGATCTGGCTAGTTTGAACATAAAACAGGTAGGATATTTGGAGCTGGATAAGGCTGGGTTGAATGCTAAAGAGTTAAAATGAAACATTTTCTTCTATATTCTCAGTTTCACATTACTGCTAAGTTGTGAGTTTAATGCTCATTATGTGAGTGTTGGTTTTATTCTTCCATTGACCAAAATTGATAACAAAACTCTGTGTACAAAAGGGGGCATAGAATCTCTGATTACAATGTGTGGGATCTTATGCAGTCTTTGCAATTAAACAATGTAAAGCTAATTGATATAACTGACTTTCTGATTTTGAAAGGGCTTTCCTCTGAGATGATAGAGAAATTACTTATCTGTGTTGGATATCTCGTTAGTATGATGCAATTAACTTAGCTGTTTCCTCTGTTTTGTATAAATGATGTGATATGTAGTTAGTTACTTGATTATAGAGATTCAGTTACATAATTTTCTTTTGCAAGATTGAACTTGATAAAAACATTAGCATAATTCTTGCTTTCTGATAAATGCCAATTAAAAGGGTTTTTAAAGGAATAACACATTATTAGATTACAGAATGTTGGAGTAAACTTAAAAGAGAAAATATTTGCATTGGTTTATTCTGATGTATTAAATATTTATATAAGTGTCTAATTGATCTTTGAAAAAGTAATAGTAAGTAGATATGTCCACATGATTAAAAAGTTCACTTTTCTATTAATGTGGTTCTGCATTTAACCTAATCTGCATCTTGGCAAAAGTCTTCAAGCATAGCTTTGGGTTGACAAATACCTTGTGAGTGAAATTTTGTAGACTGACTATGCAGAACCCCTTTGTATATGTGTGTATCCTTTACTAATAATGTATATTGGTATTAGAAAACTGAACCAGTATGTTTGAACAGAATACTTTATACTGTTTACCCTGCTGAAGGTACAAAGTCTGTCTGGTTGCTCTTGCTTGCTAAAATGCAGTGGACCAGTGATTGGCCTGTCAAAAACTATAACCACATTTTTGTTCACAAAATGTTAGATAAAATGAATAAAAAAAGTATCTTGTCAATATTTTTTAAGATTTAGGTCATGTATCATTTTGGTGTTGGGAAGTGAAATTAGTAGCAGCGCTGTTCTATGGAACTGTTTCAAAAGAATTCTATACAAGCTGACTTAAAATAATGGTTTAAAATAAAAAGACACCATATAAATTTAGTGTTTGGATCATAAAAAGTCTTTAAATCTTACACAGTCAACATTCTAATCTAGGAATATTCACAAAGCCTGGTTCTTATTGCTGAACTAGTTATAAAGACTGCAGAATTTAAACTATACAAGAATGGTACAGAAGATAACAGCAAAATCCAAAGTATGAGAAAGGTGAAAACAACAGGTCACAAAATCCTAGTGCTAGTTGAGAAGTAGCCTTGTTTGTTATATAGGGAGTTGCAGTAAGTACGTATAAATGCGATGGGATTTCTGGCAGTTAGTTGCATAACTCCTGCATAGTAAGTGTAAATAATTTGATTAAAATTTAAAACTTAACTGAATTCTCAGTTGCGACTTGGTCTGTGAATATAGAATACATCAGCATGTCCCATGAAAAGAACAAGTTAGCTTGTTTTAGTGAAACTGATTTTCATATGTATAGCATGAAAATGTTAAATTGTCGAGCAATCTTTAAATGTTTATTGTCTTAATGATTTAACTGAGTTCATAATTTGTGTGGATAACATTCAGCAAGTTTCTCATATTGCAAAGTACTAAGCAGCAAAGTGCTTGAACTCTTCAGAGGATTTATTATGGTTGTTGTTAGCTTCTGTTGTGGAGGTGCAATGGCCCAGTGGTTAGGGCAGCGGACTCGCGGTCATAGGTTCGCGGTTTCGATTCCCAGACCAGGCTTTGTGAGTGTTTATTGAGCGAAAACACCTAAAGCTCCACGAGGCTCCAGCAGGGGATGGTGGCAAACCCCGCTGTACTCTTTCACCACAACTTTCTCTCACTCTTTCTTC
>JAOPJW010003435.1:18579314-18590656 GCA_027122535.1 Octopus maya | reverse complement strand
TTATCGACCCCGAAAGGATGAAAGGCAAAGTCGACCTCGGCGGAATTTTAACTCAGAACGTAGCGGCAACGAAATACTGCAAAGCATTTCGCCCGGCGCGCTAACGTTTCTGCCAACTCACTGCCTTTATGCTACTGCTATCTAGCCCCAGGAAACATCGTTTCCAGTTGGCTATGTGACACAAGCGTTCTGTGTCCTTAAGTTTTCAAACAGGGGAGATAAGCACCTCCACCCAGCAAAGCCAGCATCCAGAGACTAGTTTCAGAGTCATTGCTCTTCCTCAGTCTGGAGTAGCTTGGCTTGCTTGCTGAATTTTTTATTATAATTATAAAAAATCTTACATAGAGAGGAACATTACTAGACAATACAAATACATAAAGATGTTATGATAAGTTCGTATGGACTTTTAAAAATTTGAATTTCAGTTTATATAATTTAATTTTGACTTTTGTATTTAAAACTTTTCCTTTTTTTATTTAAAACTGAGGGAACACACCCAGCAGCCTGTAAGGCCCAGCGACTATCTTTTCTTCCTTCTTTGATGATTAAGTCTGGTTACTAACACCCACCTTTCTCATCACATTCTTCCATCATTTCTCATACATGTTCGATGACGGTTTTCCTCTCCAACCCCATCTTGCTTTTCAGATGGTTCTTGAAGTAGGTTAGTGACCCCAGGCCAGAGACAAAGGACCCTGTCACGATACCTTCCAATCTAGATCTCCAGACCAGGGACTTTTGGTAATTATTCAAATATCCTGGCCTGACAAACCTACGAAACAGGTTGGCAAGTTGGTTCTCAGCAAACTCCAGATCCCCACCTAGGACGTCATCATTTTTTGTACTCAACCAGCCCTCTATAGAACACAGGTAGTATTTCCACTGCCAGCCATGCCTGTCTTGTGGATAAGCTTGAGTGCCTGTCAGCTCTCCCTTTGCCATACAGTCAGATTACATCTTTTTATGGAACTGGGTTTAAATCTCTCCATAGATACTGGTCGCGGGAAAAATCCCTCTGCCAGCAGACTCCACACCTTATCACCTTCCAGGTGGTGCCAGAGATGTCTCAGCCTCAACGCATGTCTGCGCATCATTAGCCAAGGCATTCCTTACCCCCCCCTTTAATGGTTCCTGGCAGCAAACGGAGTGCCTCATGAGTGGCTTTCCTCCCTTCCACAAAAAGCAAAAAAGGAGTTGTTCCAACTTGTTGATCCACGAATCGGGGCAAGGGACAATGGTCAGGCAGTAGGTAATTACAGATGCAATAAACACCTGTACTGCCTCCACTCTTCCTTTCAAGGACAGAGCCCTTCTGGACCAAGCCCGTACTAGAGCTTCTACCTTGTCTGCCACCTTTCTCTAATTCTTCTCCGTCTGAGAGTTTGGTCCAAACCAAATTCCAAGCAACTTAACAGGACTATCTGTCCAGTGACCCATGACACTGGACGATATCAACTTGCTCCTCCAGGTGCCAAGGTGCAAGCCAATGGACTTGTCCTTGTTAACTTTTGCCCCTGCCACCACCTCATATCTTCTGATAGCATCTTCTACACAAGGTAGCTGTGCTTCGTTGGACACGATGAAGGTGATGTCATCAGCATAAGCAGAAAGAGACTTACCACATCCAATTTCATTAGGGTTACTTCCCAACTTCTCCAATTTCCACAGCAATGGCTCAAGAGCCAACATATACAGAAGCAGATACAAGGGACATCCTTGACAAACTGAGTGCTTGATTGAAAACGGCTCCATCGGGTAACCATTTATCTGGACTATGGACTTGATGTCACTGTACATAGTGGAGATCCACCCACAAAAGCCCGGGTCCAGCCCAGCCGCTTCAAGGACCGCTGCCAGGTACCGATGATCTACCCTATTAAATGCTTTATTTTGGTCTAAATAGACCATTACCCCACCTTTACCAGATAATTTACCAACCCTGTATAAGGTGTAGCGGAAAAGGTGAAGATTGTCCTGGATCGACCTGCCTGGGATTGCAAATGTCTATGCATTCCATACAAGTTTCTCCATGACAGCTGTCAACATTTTCTCTAACACCTTGGCCGAAATCTTTAACTCTACATTAAGTAGAGTTATGGGCCTGTAATTGCTAATACTATCCCCCTTGCTCAGGTCTTTCTGGATCAACGTCACCACTTCCCAGCTCACAGAACTGGGAATCCTCCCATTCTGTTACCAGTTTGTATAAACGCCTGTCAGTATATCCCTGAACAAGTCCAGCATACAACGATAAAACTCATAGGGCAGACCATCCAGCCCCGGCGACTTTTCCCCAGCGCACTTGGCCAACATCTCTTTTACCTCCATGGGAGTGATTGGTCCTTCACAGCACTCCGCCTCATGTGCTGAGAGTTGCGGCCCACCAACTAGGAAGTCCTTTAAGGCCTCCTCTCGCTCAAGCGAACTGCTCTCCCCGAACAAGCAGGCGAAATGCTGGTGAAAGACTTTCTGCATCTCCTCCTGTCCATAGATCTTGTGCCTCTGTTTGTCTGTTAAAGACTTTATAGAGGCCTTTTTACCTCTCTGACTCTCCACACGATGTGCCCTTCTGGCAACAATATACCTCATTTCCCTGCACGTAGCTTAGCTCTAACTCTGCAACCTTCATGCTTGGAGTAGAGGTGATGGTACAACACCATCCTTGCTGCCAGCACTCTAGAAGCAGAGTCAGAGTCCATAGCCTTGTCTAAATTCTTAACCAATTCCCCTTCTATGCTAGATCTATCTAAACTTAGCTGATTGCTAAATCTAATAGACTCTAATGGAATGGCTCTCTTGAGGGTGTGCCACCATCTATTATTAATCATGGCGTCACATAGTACCCTCTGTACTAACTCCTGTACTAATCCGGTCAAAATAAACTTGTTCATCTTCCAGTACCCGGGTTACTGTCCATGACATTTATCTACATGTATCTCACACATCAAAAGTTTGTGATCCGTGTAAGGTACAATAAAAAATCATGGACAGCTAAAAGTATATCTATCTCTTTCCTTAACGAATCCTCTATCTATGCAAGATCTGCGTGAGCTGTCGTTATTACTCCAGGTCCACTGTGGAACACTTGGCTCAGTCAGTCTACTAGATTATAGCTCTCAAGTAGACTCTGGCAGCCAGGATTCCTCTTCCTATCAGTTGTCAACACTATCCAATCGCGCATCAAGAATAGTGTTAAAGTCTCTTAGAGACAGGCTTGGAAAGACCAGAATAAGGGTGGAATCAGAGAATTATAACAGGGAGCCAGAAGGGAGGTTAGGCAGCAGGTTTACATAGCAAAAGGTAAGAAGTTTGCCAATGTTCGACAACATGAGGATTAGAGGCGTGTGATGTTCAGGATTGCAAAGCAGTGTATCAAAGAGAATCGAGATGTGGTAGGAGAGAAATGTGTACTCAGAGAAGAAAGATGCATGGAAATGCCATTATGAAAGGTTATTAAATGTGGAGAATGACTGGGAGAAGGAGAGTCTTTCAAATATCGAAACAATTGAAGAACCTGCCATCAGAGTTAACAGCAGTATAATAGATAAGGCAATTAACCCTTTCGTTACTATATTTCTAACCAAAATGCACCCCTTATGAGTTTCAATTAAGTTCTAAAATAATCATGAATTTAGACTAGTTTCATTAAACAACTGTAACTTATTTACTTATCAACATATTAATGTGATTTTTGGAATGCAATTGAAGAAAAGGTTCTTAATACTATTGCATAACTTTTGTCTCAAAGCAGCTCTAATTACAGGTAAATTCAGCAAAATATAAAAATATTTAAATTTTGTTCAAACATCACCATAGAAAATAAGTCATCAGCTAACATTCAGTTGGGTACGCAACAAAATTTTAATATAGAAGAATTGTGAACATCACGAGATTATCAGTTGAATTTAATGCACATAAGAACAGGTTGAGGTAAAATAAAATGAAATACTGGAATTTGTTTTTGAAGAAAACTAGAAAATTAAATACATCAACTGAATGAAATAAACTCACAAACATGAATATGCAAGAACATATATAATAAAGATTTACAATAGAAAGTAAATGTAAAGTTGTCACCTTACAAGCAAATTAAAATTACAGGTAAATTAAAAGTAAAGACGAAGTAAATTTGAAAAACATCTATACAATCTAATCATACAAAAATACAAAATTCACATAATATTTCTGTCATGGAAACTGTAAAACATCCCACTCTACAACCTTATAGAATGCACATTGGAAAAAAGTTTCAACTGGCTGAAATATTGGGAGTTTTTCTTTGTTGATGCAGACATTCATGGCACTGCCTTTTGCGACCCTCGATTTTTTTTAATTGATAGAGATTGGCTGAACTCAGATGGATATCTCTCTGGCAGGTTTTGCTTTTCCTTCCTACAGTTATCTTTTTGGAGGAATAACCTGCCCTCATCTATGTTTCTCTATCTGCTTGGAACTGCAGATGTTCACACCACTTTTGAGCCCCCTTGATTTGGTATATAATATAAATGCATTTACAATGCTCATGTTTACTATATACCAAGATAGGTATTGCCACCATTTACTACCCAGTCTATCAACCGGATAATAATTCACCATTTGGTTCAGCCAATCTACATTGCCCATGTACCTGTTATAATTGAGGTTCACAAACAGGATGCCATTTTCATCTATACATGGTTGTGCACCGGTAGATTGAAAATTTATCTGCCTCTTATCTCTGTATGCAGTCACTAGCAGGTTTCCTTTCTGCTGTTGGATTATTTCATCTCTTTTTTTTAATTTTGCTTTTTTGTATCCAATGGCAGCCCTTTTCAACTAGCAACTACTGTAGTACATGTATACGTTGTCACAGTCTAAATCCACTGCAAGTTTGATTGAACTGAAAAAATAATAAAAATCAGTCAAAAAATATACGGCCCTTTATAGTATAGAAGTGATAAATCCCAGACCATACCATACCTTAGGCCACGCTGACTAACATTATTGTCTCTTTTCCCAGTATAAAAACTAAACCTACAGCAGTACCCAGTATTGCTCTCCCATTTCATGGGCTTTTCTGGCATATATTGTTGGAAGTGTACCCTTCCATGCCCTAATTGATGGATAGGTATCTATTAGGGTTGTAGAGTGTTTTATATGCATTTTGAACACAGGCGATGAGGGGTCTTATTTTAAATATGGGATCAAAGTTTGGTTCTCCATGTACTGGGATACTGTAGTGTCTCTCAAATGTAAATACTGGTTCAATTTCACAAATTGTGTCCTTGACATAATACTGGAAATGTACTGATCTCCTAAAGGTTCCTGATTGCTCCAGTAATTTGTAATTCTGGGTAATTGTCTTATACCCATAATAATATTTATGGCAAAAAAATGCCCATATTTCTTCTACACTTATGGGAAACCACAAGCTATTTTTTTTTTTTCCAATTTGTTTACACTCTGCATAACTGTTTGTTTCTGCAGTGATGGGCTTCAAACAAGTTTACAGGAAAAAAGAAAAAAAGTCTAATGGTTTCACTTCCTGAAAAAGACTATGAGTAGATCCATTCAGGTGTAAAATCGTCCTTGCTGTTGCTATTGCCCCTTTCAGTTTCTTTAGAATTGCTGCTTTCAGTTTCGGATACAGAAATAGCTGATTCATTTTCATACACCACATGCTTTTGTAGTTCATTCATACTTTTGCTCGGTTTCTCTATATCTTCCGTTGGAAAGTCCTCAAATTCAGAATCACTGCTTGATAGCATGAAACTCCTATCCATTTTAAAAGTTGAAAAAAATCACTGCAGCAAAAATCTCCCAAAGTTCAGATATCACGTCAAACAATGTTGGATACTATAACTCAATCATCATCATTTAACGTCCGCTCTCCATGCTAGCATGGGTCAACTATTTACAAAGTGAAATCACGTCTCCACAAATGTACTAATGAGATTTGTGCTGAAATTTACAATTAAATAACAATGGGTTTGCTTGGCCAGCTACAGTCAGGTTGGTCGTTTGAGCCAAAAAAAAAAAATTAGCCAGCTGCAGCCAGATTGGTATCAAAATGGTTAAGGAT
Organism: Octopus maya; assembly: GCA_027122535.1. Classification (NCBI taxonomy): domain Eukaryota; kingdom Metazoa; phylum Mollusca; class Cephalopoda; order Octopoda; family Octopodidae; genus Octopus; species Octopus maya. Next base: position 18,584,595 of record JAOPJW010003435.1, on the reverse strand, counting down.
ATGAAGACTGGGAAAGCACCTGGACCATCAGGTATCACTGCCAAGATAATTAAAATATCAGGCAGTGTGGGAAACAGCCTAGCCACTTGAAAAGTTAATGAGGTTATTCAGGAAGGCATCATCCCCAAAGACTGGTGTAGTGGTATTATAATTAACTGCTACAAGGGTAAAGGTGATGCCTTAGATAAAAACAACTGCAGAGGTACCAAACTGCTGGACCAGGTCATGAAAATTACAGAGTTATATCTCAAATGATTAGGAATAAAATGAAACTAGATGAGATGCAGTTTGGTTTATTTCTAGGGAGAAGTACAACAGATGCCATCTTCCTAGTGAGACAGTTACAAGAAAAGTATTTGGTCAAAAGTAAACCATTGTACTTAGCCTTTGTCAATCTAGAGAAAACTTTCAGCAGGGTTCCCCGTTCTCTTATCTGGTGGTCTCTAAGGAAGCTAGGAGCAGAGAAGTGGCTTGTTAAAGCTGTGCAAGCAATGTACAGCGATGCTGTCAGTAAGGTGAGAGTCAACCTTGAATAGTGATGAATTTAGTGTACAAGTTGGAGTTCACCAGGGATCAGTTCTTAGTCCACTCCTGTTCATTGTTGTACCAAGTGTAAGCAATGGACACCTAAGAGATGCAGTGGAATCGTATGAAGGTTAACAGATAAGGTCACTTTCATGCGTGGTAGAAACAATAAGCACTAAGAGTACACGGGACTTAGACTCTTTCAAATGCCCAGGAGGCTCTCATGAGGTAATAGATAGTTTCTGCTATTTAGGTGACCAAATTAGTAATGGTGGTGGATGCTCTGAAAGTATTGTTTCTAGAATAAGAATAGAATGGAGGAAGTTCAGAAAGCTACTACTTCTGCTGGCAATAAAAGGACTCTCTGAGTGAAAGATAAATTGTATGATGCTTGTGTGAGAATTGGTACATTACATGGTAGTAAGACATGGGGTCTGAATGCAGAGGACATTTGTAGACTGGGAAGGAATGCTCCATTGGATTTACAACATCAGTGTGCATGACTGACAAAACACAACTGTGTTGAGAGATAAGTTAGGCATAAAAGGGATTAAATGTGGTATGTAGGAGAGGAGAATGCACTGGCTTGGACATATGATGTGTATGTGTAAAGACAGCTGTATACAGAACCTAACCTCTCTCATGATAACTTTGATGAGAATTAAAATTACCATTACTAGCAATAATACAAAGAGATCAACAGAGAGACTCTATAAAAACATGACAGAAATTTTTAATTTACCATTTATACTTATAAACAATATAGACTGATCAATAGAGAGCCTCTTTATAATATCTCTGGCTGAAAGTGAAGTTACCTACAGTACCTGTGAGACAGATCGATCAATAGAGTGATGCTTAACATCTTTGAAATTTAGAGTTATATAAAATTTATACTTATAAGATAGAAAGAAAGATAGGTGATGGGCTATGCATCTGAATACAATGTCTTTTTTTAGACATTCATTTCCCAGAAATGCTGCTTTATTTATATTACTATCAATTGTATTGTAAGCACCATAATTATTATTTTTGTAATTATTATTATTACTAAAGCTGTCATTATCATTGTTATCATTACTGTCATTATTGTTGTTGTCAATATTGCTAATGTTAAAGATGCCATCCAAGCAAAGAAAGAAACTTTCAAAGCTTAACTTAGAAACAAACCTCCCCTTTTGTGCATGAAGTATACTGAAATATGAAAAGTTGCAGATAGTAAAAATGCTGAAGGGAGGACTTTGGGGTTAAGCTGGATTCTGATTTTAGATTGACCAATACAGAATTCTGGTAGACCATCCATTGACTTTGTAACAAAAAGCCACTTCAGTACCTGTCACTAAGAACTCAGCTGTGGTTCTCTCTTCAGAGAACCCATTTCAGGGAGAAGGAGAGAATGCTTTGCTAATCTCCTAAAATCTTCTGGTGGATAGAAGTGCATCTGGGAAAGATTAGCTTCACAGAGGCTGAAATCACAGGGGTAATGAAAGCATTTAAATGTAGCAAGGATGAAATTTGGCTTGAGATGTTAAAAGCTTTAAATAGAGATATTCTCTGGTTGACTTGTGTATGCCATATAGCTTGAACCTCTTGAGAGATACCAAAGCAACCACAATCAAGAGAGATAATCCCAATTTTTAAAAAGGGAGATATGAGAGAGTGTCCTAATTATAGAAGAATCTTATTGTTGAACCTCCCCAGCAAAGTCTATACTAGGTGTCTGGAAAAGAGATGTAGGGAAATTGTTAAACCCAGCTAGCTGAAGAACAGTGTGGCTTTCATTCAGGATGCTGCACAATGAACCAGATATTCTCTCTATAGCAGTCTTCAAGAACTTTTGGGGATATTACTAAAAGGTGTAAGCTTGCTTTGTAGACCATGAAAAATATATGACCACATAACATAGGACATATCATGGGAACTTTTGCAGAAGTTTGAGATTAATGGGCAACTTCTGGTTCCTGTGAAGTCCCTATATGAATATACAAATGCCCAGATGTTTGTGTTCTATTATATGTGCTAAGTTGAAATCTTTCAATGTAGGTGCAGAGATTTGGTATGGTCACATAGTGTCACTTCTCCATTTTGCATTTTTATGGAGTGGATTGATATGCACTGCCATTGTGGAAGTGGTATCACAACTGGTGGGTGTAGGAAAAGTCAGTTATTATTTGCAGATGATATGGTGCTATTTGGCTCATCAGGTGATCTCTGGCATGCACTTAGTGGGTTCACTGCAAAATGCTGCAAGGCAGGGATGATGAGAATTAAGTGTTGTGAAGTTGGAGACATTGGTCCCCTCAAGAAAGTCTTTCCAGTGCATTCTGCATGTAGTGGAACATCACTGAGAGAAGTTTAACTATTTTGGGGTTGTCTTCATGAATGATGGGAGGCAGAAGGCTGTGTTGGATGCCAAAATTACAGATGCTGGCACAGTAATGAACCATCTGCAGCATTCAATCCTCAGCAAAAAAAGAGGTTCAGAAAAGCAAAACTTGTCTTCAATTTGATTTTTGTGCCTATGAGTAATGACTGAAAGTGTATGACTTCAGATACAAGCAACCAAAATAGAGATCCTCAGGTCTTCAGATAACATTTGTTGACAAGCTCAAAGGTAAGAGAGTCTCTCCAGGTTGAGCTGCTATTTTGCTGCACTGAGAGATCATAACTCCAGTACTATGGACGTTTAATCAGAATGCTGCAGGAAAGGATTGCAAAATGGATTCTTCCAGCAGAGCTAACTGACAGAAAATCTAAGGGTAGGCCACGAATAAGAAAGCTGGATAATATCCATAGTCTCAATCGGTCCCACTTGGGAGACCAGTAGGAAAGTGTAACAATCGTTGCTTCTAATAGCAACTTTTGGAGAAGGTACCTGAAGAATCAACTCACCTGACCCTCATAGGGACAGTGGGTGGAAAAAATGGATGGATGTATATCCTCTGTACCTGGTATTACTCCCCCCACCTTAAAAAGAGCCCAAAACGTACACAACTTACTGGTCTGTGGCTCCCTTCCTTTGCTTTAAGCTTCCTTGCCACAGTCTGTTTATCACTAACACAACCCCCCTCACAGGATTCAAGTACCACACTGTACAAATCCTTAACTCTTTCTCTTGCACCTCTATGAATGTCATCCACTATATCAAATGCAGTGTTTGTGGGATTATATACATTGGCCAGACTGATCACCATCTAGCTGACAGATTTGCCAAGCACTTATATAATATCCACCTTCGGAAACAAACTCCTGTTACTTGTCATTCTGCTCAGCAAACCACTCCACATGATACTTTAGTGTCTGGCTTGGTCTTACATAAGGAACAATATTTCATATTTCATATGCCATTTGGATTCAACATAACACCCACCTTCTAGTAAATGCTCCAGGCACATGCACAAACATGTAAGCTAAAACACATACATGGATATAAACATATACATGCCAACCAACTGCCAGGTTCTTCTCACTCTTTTCTTATTTCATCTCTCTCACCAGTTTCATTCTCCTCTCTGCACACACACATACACATGAATGTATATAAGCATAAGTAGAACAAAAAAAATCCTCACATATACAGGACTCACACTATATTTCCACCAACTTAGCACCCCTTAACAAACATGCTACTCATGACCTTTACACATATATACACATACAAAGGCATATATATATATACATATACACACACGTCATCACGCACCTATGTATTCATACATGCATATTCACACACACACAGACCAATTAGCACTTTCCATTGATAGCCAAATTTTTTCTTTCTCAAATTTTCTGCTAGTCATTTTCAATCACGTAGCTAAGCTATCCACATGCCTGTCTGATTTTCTCATGATTCTCCATTTCTATCACCCCTTTTTCCTATTTTCTGAACTTGCCTCTGTATATCTGAGAAAGGGCTATGCTTAAAATGTAGTATTTTTACTCTACTCTTTTAAACTTTTTTCCTCAAGTGTCACATTAATTAATATTCACTGTGAACATCCACTGGAGTTTTGGTTTTTGTGTTTGAATTTATCATTCATTATTGATTTTCCTACACACACACGTGTGTGGGAGTATGCATGTGGGAATGTACGTGTAGGCACGTGAGGGGTGTGCTTCACCCATATGTATGTGTGTTCATGTGTTTGCTTATGTGTGCATGCTCCTGAAATAGGGGTTTGGAGGGATGCACAAGGCCGTGGGAGTCAGACAACATAAGCACTGGTGATTGGAACCAAAGTAATTTGGGAAAATAAAAAAAATGGACTTTGATATTCCGAGTAAATGTTACAAAGTCACTTATTAAATGTTGTTATTACAGATTTCTTTTTTGAATTGCTGAAGAGCCTAATCTTTTGAAGTTATTACACTAGTCTCATAAAAACAAAAACTTATCTTTCACTTGTTTCAGTCGTGAAATTGTGAAGAAATTTTAGTTGAATGAATCAACCCTAGTACTTATTTTTTAAAAGCTTAGTACTTGGTCTATCAATCTCTTTTGCCAGAGCACTAAGTTACGGGGATGTAGACATACCAACAGCAGCTGTCAAGAGGTGGTGGGGTCAAATACAGATACAAAGACACACACGCGGATATTTTTTCTCTCTACAATATTTTCCCTTTCAATCTTTTCTGTCGAAGATCATAGGCTTGAAACGTCAAAGACTTTTCCAGTTTTCCCGAGCGATAAACTAATACACCTGCTTGTTCCTTCACTTGTTTTCGTCTTTTGTTTTCTGCAAATTTGAACTATATA
>JAOPJW010003435.1:17735153-17747828 GCA_027122535.1 Octopus maya | reverse complement strand
TCAGGTGATGAAAGGGTATAGTGAGAGAGCTGGGTATAGAGTCATGGTGGTGGTGGGGGATACTGGATAGCAATGAGACAGAGAAACAGGGCCATGAGGACAGGATTGGGGAGTGAATATTTAATTATAAAAATATAATGGGATTTTTTTAAACATTGAATGGCTATGAGGGTCAACTTGAGTAAAATAGGAATCAAAGGGGTTCGTAGGTAGAAAATAGTTGAGAACAATTGCATTAGACAGAGTAATCTGAGTGCTGAAGGATTAAGATGCAAATACGAAAAACTAGAAGAAAATAAAGAGAATATAGATCTGTTATTTTTACCTTGCCAAGGTTAGTGAGTACTTCTAGACATGTTTTGCTCATTGTCAATTCAAGTTTTTCTGTTGAACGGACATTGATGGTCATCTTAGCTGGAGGTATGATAGGTTCATTATCTTCATCAATAAGAATACCCTCGTCATTGGCAGCAACCTGTAAAAAATCAGAATTTTTGCTTCACAAGGTGCTTATGGTTTGGTTAGAAGCAAGCTCAGCCTGTTGCAACACAGACTCCTAAATAAATATAAATCTTTTAGTTAGACATTGAAAACAAGTACTTAGACCATGATTTTCATCCCTATAGGACCTATTATCATCATTTAATTCCACTTTTTCCTTTTCGGTGTGTGTCAGATGAAACTTATTGAGGCAAGTGTTTCTTTGGTTGAATGTCCTTATTACTTACTCTCACCTGTATGCAAGCAAGGTAGTATTTCTCTGGGTTTTTCAAGCAACAAACAACTCAAGACACAGACTTTTGTTTTGATGACACATAAACAAAGATGCTGTCTATTTATGCAGAACCTGGATGACTGGAGAGGTTTGCATGGCAGAATTAAGCAATGACACCATTTACACAGTGAGACAATATTTATGTAGTATGCAAACAATGTCAAGATAATGGTACAGGCATGAGTACACACACACATTGTTTAGTTTGATTTCATTATTATAACTTTACACACACACACATCTCATCGTTTAACGTCCGCTTTTCATGCTAGCATGGGTTGGACAATTTGACTGAGGACTGGTGAACCAGATAGCTGCAGCAACCTCCAATCTGATTTGGCAGAGTTTCTACAGCTGGATGCCCTTCCTAACGCCAACCACTCAGAGAGTGTAGTGGGTGCTTTTACGTGCCACTGGCATGAGGGCCAGTCAGGCGGTACTGGCAACAGCCACACTCAGGTGGTGTTTTTTGCATTGCCACATGCACAGGAGCCAGTCCAGTGGCACTGCCAACGACCTCGTTCAAATGTTTTTTCGCATGCTGCTGGCACAAGTGCTAGTAAGGCAATGCTGGTAACAATCACACTTGAATGGTGCTTTTTATGTGCCACTGGCACAGAAGCCAGTCAGCTGCTCTGGTAGCAATCATGCTAGGATGGTGCTCTTAGCGCTCCACTGGCATAGGTGCCAGTCACCAAATTTGCGAATTTGATTTGATTTCGATATATATATTATTTAAAACAGTTTGATTCAGCTCCATGTGGATTAAAGTTTTGTGCTCATCTAACAGAAGCCCATCTCTTGCAGCCTTTTGGTAATCTAAAGTCTGAAAGAGATGGGCTCCTGATAGATACCTGTAAAACTAAGTCACATGTTGCTGAATCAAACTGCTTTAAATAATATGTGTAACCCCTACTAAATGTGTTGAGTGCCCTTTTCTTTCATTTGTCCACTCACTCATATACATACACATACATCCAGCTGTCGAAACCAAGTCAAATTCAAACTGGAATCTGGTGCAGCTCTCTGGTTTACCAGTTCCAGTCAAGCTGTCTAACCCATGCCAGCATAGAAAGCAGTTGCTAAATGATGATGAGGATGATATATAAGAGAGAGAGATTAAGGGCCATGGAAAGATTTATGCTAAGAATATCATTGCAAAAGTATATCCAAAATGAGGTAATATGAGAGTAGACATGTGGCAAGGTTCACAGACAACAGGTGGACCATTGTGACTGCTGAGTGCTAATCCAAGAGATTAGAAAAGGTCACAAGTTAGCTAAATGATTTGGTCCAAAATAGAAAATAATGCCACAGTTTCCCAGTTTCTGTGGCACATATATTTTCCACCCTGAACAGGACACCAGTTCATCACAGGAAATAATCATTTTCATCAGCTGAATGGATTGGAGCAATGCAAGATGAAGTGTTTTGCTCAAAAACACAAATGCATTGCCTGGTTCAAGAATTGAAACTACTATCTTACAATCATGAGTCCAACATCCTAACCACTAAGTCATATGCATCCACAATCCTTGAAATACATTTATTGACATACTAGAAAACATTTGTTTTTTTAATTTCAGAACTACACAATTCAGTGAAAAATAATACAAAAAAATACAATTCACAAAGGAGCACAAAAAAAAAAATAAAAAAAGGAAATTAGTAAATAAAATGAAGTCATGACAGAAGATACTAACCTCAACAGTTAAATCCCACCTCTTTCTCTTGTGGCTCTGAATAACTGGTTCTAAAAGAGGTTCCCATACTGCTAGTTTTTCATTATAGTAAGCAACTTCTAAACTGAGTGTACTTGTAACACCCATCTGTGAATAGAAGCAAAAGGTAATATTAGAAACACACACACACACACACACACACACACATAAAGTATTCAAATACATTAGAGAAATGAGTTTCTAAAGCATATTAAATAAATTTAAACTGCTTCACAAAATAAGGGCCTTATATTTACTATGCTAAGAAATAGAGCTGAAAATAGGAAATGTAAATAATATAAAGGTGTATTTGAGGAATATTCTGGCTGCACATTGAAGTGTGCGTGTGTTTATATATATACACACACACACACACACACACACACACATGGTAAATAATAAAATTTTAAAAAATAATGAGCTAAACCAGTTATTCTCAAAATGGGTTCTGAGGACCCCAGGGTTCTTTGAAAAGAATTTGGGGTTTCCTTGGCATAAGCTGTCTTAATAAAATTAAAAAAAAATTTTTATAAAACAAATGTTATTTGACATTTCAAAGTGTTGTTGTTATGTTTATATTTTTTGTTCATTTAATGTCTTATTAAAATTAGGGTGATGGGTTTTGTCCATAAAATATGGGTATGATTTCTATAATTTCTAGAAATTTATAATGGGCTCCATGTCAAAATAAACTTGGGAACTGCTGAGTCAATGTTCAATAAGTTGGCATAAGTTGTTAGCAGAAGGTAATCAAATAGAAAACTGGGAAGAGTTTGATAAAAAATCCCACCGAAAATAAAAAAATAAAATAAAACAATGGATAGAAGCAATAAGGTGGACTTCAAACAACAATATACTTTAGAAACAGAAACCAAAATATAAATCTCAGAAAATATATATTTACCTTACTGCTCCAATCTTTAACTTCACCTTGAAAAGCAGATTCCACAATAAGCAATGGAACTGTTCTTTGACCAACACCTCCTTCTAGCTTAATGACTAATTTTGGAATCTCCATCAATAGCTGAATAAAAATAGTATACTTATATAAAGTACTTATATATACACACATATATTCATACATATACAACAAAACAGATAAAGAAAAATGGTCTTGTCAAGATATTTGTTCTTTGTCATAGAATGATTTGAATAACCTGGATTAGTTTTTTCACTTCTTTAAATATATCTTTTTTTACTATCTCATTCAAAGTGGAGATATTGTATTATCTCATTCCATCCATTTTTTATGCCTACTATTCCTGGGAAGCTTGTGGGAGTAGAGTCCTCAAACACCTCCACCATAGGGTCTTATCAGAAATGTCATCACACTTTCAGATTGGATTCCCAAGTGTAACCTACTGAGACCATGGATATTATCCAATATTTTGGTCTTGCTCTACCCCTAGGTCTCCTGCTGGTTGGCTCAACTTGAAGAATCTGTCTTGTGATCCTTCCTTTCAGCATTCTAACAACATGTCCATAGTATTGGAGCTGTAACCCTGACTACCCAATTTCTAAGCCACACATCCTGTCAATTAATGTTACTAAAGATACTTCAGAGGAACCCCATTTCAGCCTGTTGTTTTTGCAATCATACTTTTACTGTCAATACCCAACATTCATGATAAGTGAGGATAGGCACAAAAACCAAACTGAAGATAGTAAGTTTGGCCTTTTTACCAGCTACACCTCTTCTGAAGATCAAATGCTGAAGCTTGCATATTACTGTACCAGCACTTATAATTCTAGCATCCAATTCAGTTTCCTGCTTTCCATCACTTGTGAAAATAGCTCCTAAATACTTAAAATTCTCTACTTGTCTCAGTGATGTTCCACTAACATAGAGATTGCACTAGAAAAACTTTCTTGAGAGGACCAATGTTTCAACCTTTGCAACTTAAGTTAGCATTCTCTGCTGAACGGATAATGTCAGTTGGAAGCATGACAAAATATAACTGATTTAAGAGGAAAACTGGGTATAAGAGGCATCAGAGTGTGCAAGGGAGAAGACTGAACTGGTTTGGTCATGTGATGTAAATGAATGAGGACAGCTGCCTAAAGAAGTGCTTAGTTTTAATTGTAGAGGGGACCTGTGGAAAGGGTAGACCCTGGAAGATGTGGGATGACGTGGTGAGAAAGGATCTTTAGATGCTGGGCCTCACTGAAGAAATGACAAGGGACTGGAAGTTGTGGCAATTTGCTGTATATGATAAGACACATCAAGCTAAGTAAAATCAGTCAAACACACAGGCTTGTCCTTTCAGGTGCTGGTACCATTTAAAAGACACCTGAGCCAGTGCTTCACTAATGCACACATGCTAGTGGCATGTAAAAAGCACCCAGCACTCTTAAGTGGTTGGCTTTAGGAAGGGTGTTCAGCTGTAGAAACCATACCTTGGAAGAAGCCACTTGTATTTGCAATTGTAGTTTTTTGGTCATTACTCAACATTCAAGACCATAGGTAAGAATAGGTGTGAAAACTCAAAACTAAAGATAAGTTTGGCTTTGTTTTTTTAAAATAATTATTTAAAACAAAATATTTTTCTTTTATAATAATAAGACATCTAACTTTTTAAGCTCAGCAAACCAATATCTTACAATAGAGATTTAGTAAAAAAAAGAGAAATACGACCTTCCACCAATTTCCTTTAACTTACTTGTTCATGTCTAGCAGCAACAATTGTATCAACATCTGTGCTACTAACATTTTCAATAGCTTCTTTGTCATCTGAAATTATACAAATTGAAAAAAGATTTCATTAAATAAATTAAGTACATACAATTGTTTGATTTTTTTGCCAATATGTTAAATTTAAATAGTCTAGCAAACTGGGTCATTTGTGTAAATCATTTTCAATTAAGTAGACAAATATTTGGCACAAAGCCAGGAATTTTAGGGGAGAGGACAAACATATCACACTCCCCCCCAGTGCTCAACTGGTACTTATGCACTAGTAATTTAACATCACATGTGGCTCAGCCATCACTTGTAAGTGAATATGACCTGGTAGAATATACCAAGCTTTTGACAATTGCTATAGGTGCTTATGTAGCCATGAACAGACAAATACTGAATAGATGCTCATTCAGCCCCGCCACCCTTGACCTGGCAAAAGTTTGAGGATGTGACAGTTGGAGTGGGGAGGGGAGAAGCACTAGAACTTGGTTGATACTCATTTTCAGCAAAGTAGACTAGAGCAATGAGAAATGAAATAAATGCCTTGCCAAGTCAGGAACTGAATTTATGGCTTTGTGATTGTGAGTCGAACACTTTAACCACTCAGCCATGTAACATCTAGAATAATGGACACATTTCTAAGAACATATTAAAACATTTTTGATGCATTAACTTTTTTTTAACCTCACCAATGATATTAGAGTATTGAAAAAGATTCCACAAGAAGTGTATAAGAGAATGTGTTATCTAATAACTGCAAGGTCCTGGGGTTATGCATGAGGCTGCTCCACTACTTTCATGAATAGAAGTAATAAATAGTATTGTTAAGTTAGACTCACATACAAACATATACACATAAGTGAACCTTTATAAATCACTTGAACTACTAACCAGTCTTGAGATACCATAAATCACATTCTGAAATGGGTTTAACATTCCAGAGATTATCAAGTGATTTGCTGTCAGATTTTTCATCGTCTTCAGCCTGGAAAAAATAACACATTAATTAACTGATGCATACATTCTATTGAGACTAAAATCTTCAGTCAATATCCTTTATAAAACAATTAGAAGATTATTATTACAATATATTTTCCTATTCATTAGGAAAATCCTTTATAAATGCGTTGTACTTTGGTCTATTCTTTAAAAATTTTTCAGTAGGAAATTGTTTCGGTTTCACCCTCTCTGACTACTAATTTAGGGTAAACTGTTTTTCACCCGGGACCCTAATCTAAAATGTTTCAGTATGTGAAATTGAAGAATTGAGATTTCAGAATAGTTTGCCATAAAGTCATTGTTGTTAGTGAGCCATCCAAGTTTGCTAGATACAATTATATTTATTAAGAAGATATGACAGAAGCCAACAAGAATTTATGATACTGCCCAACAAACTACAAACTGAGAACACCTAATCTGTAGATCATTAGAATTGTACCAGTCATATATTGTTCTCATTATGAAATTCTTATCTGTATTGAGCTATGTTTAAAAATCGCAGTTGTGTGAGATGACCAATCCCAGTGGAACACGCATACCTTTCTCACCATAAATGTTGCATAGTTTGAAGGCTAAAAAAACTTATTCCATGTACTTATATGATGTCAAAAATGGAACAGAGTCCAATAGTTTTTCTCTCTCTTTCTCTCTCATTCTTTTTATCTATATACACATATAATTAATAAATATCACGGCAGGAAAAAATTTTAGAAATTTTTTACTACCAGTGCTGTCTTGAAAGTAACGACAGCCTTTGAGAAAGAGGGAAGAACCTCCTCCTTGAAACAAAACTCCAGAAAAAAAACAAAACTTTCAGATAGGGACCATTGGACTCTTACGTGAATTGTTAGTAAGGATCACAAAATTACTGCAGAGCTTAATGATCACCTCGAAAACCCAGTTTTCACAAAAACTGTTTGCTGAGAGCTGCACAAAGCCAGATTTTACGGGAGGGCTGCAACTAGAAATCCACTACTTATATCTAGCAAATCTGCTGGCCCAATGGTTTCCATTCATGGCAGAATTAATAATGAAGACTATTTAAGCATTTTACCAGATCAAATTTATTCTATGGTTGTGGAACTGTTTCCGGAGGGAAACAATCTTTCAGGAGGATAATGCACCAATTCACACAGCTAAAGTTGTTACTGAATGGCACGAGGAACATTCTAGTGAAGTTGAACATCTTATCTGGCCACCACAGTCTCCAGATATCAATATTATTGAATATTTATGGTGCATTTTAGAAAAAGATGTAAGGAATCAATATCCTCCAACATCATTACTACAAGAACTGAAGACTGTTTTAACTGAAGAATGGACAAAAATTACTTTGGAAACAATTCAAACTTTGCACGAGTCCATACCTCATAGAATTCAAGCTCTGTGTGTGTGTGTGTGTGTGTGTGTGTGTATGTCTTTGTGCCTGTTTGTCCACCCATCACCACACAACTGATATTGGTGTGGTTATGTACTTGGTTCCTGTAACTTAGTAGTGTTTCAGTAAAAAAGACTTAGAATAAGTACTAGGTTGATTTCTTTGACTAAAAAAAAAAAATTTCATGAAATACTCACAGGTTGAGCAGAAAGACCAGAAGCAATAGCAGTCATTGTCCGTATAGTTGCAGGAGATATACTGAAAACAAGATTAGTTGTTTGAAGTTGTATATGCTGGCCTTCGTTAAATGGAGCACTGCTATGAAAGTTAATTTCACAGGTGTTAAGAATCTAAAATTAAAAAAAAAAAAATGAAAGCTGTTAAGATTTTTTGATTCCAACAGAAGAAACAAAATAAGAAAGTAACCATTGCTAAAATAAAAATAAGAACTACTTGTTTAGCTGATAACTAGCACTCCATCAGTTAAGAGACAAGTGCTCCAGTTGATCCGATTGATGGAACAGCCTGCTCATGAAATTAACATGCAAGTGGCTGAGCACTCCACAGACATGTACACCTTAACGTAGTTCTTAGAGATTCAGTGTGATACAGAGTGACAAGGCCGGCCTTTTGAATCACAGGTACAGCTCATTTTTGCCAGCTGAGTGGACTGGAGCAATGTGAAATAAAGAGTCTTACTAAAGGACAATGTACCACCAGGAATTGAAATCATGACCTTACAATTTTGAGCTGAATATCCAAACCACTAAGCTACATACTTTCACTGATAGTCAGCTCTGACTAAGTAGAATTGGTACCAACTGGTCATCCCATCATTTTTTTTTCAGACATTGTTTCTTGCACTACACTCTCTAGTGTACCTTTCCACTATTTTCTTTTTTAAGCTGATAGGGAGTGATTTACTCTCTAGTGTACCTTTCCACTATTTTCTTTTTTAAGCTGATAGGGAGTGATTTGAGGTAGACTTGATTGTTACTTTTATCAGTCTAGAGACCACAAAGACTCTTGTAGGCTATGGATATTAACATTGTTAGTTAGAGATAATGATTAGTAAAGATGCAAATTTTCATACAATAGTAATTGAAATTCAATTTAATAAAATGATGTAATATGAAATGAAAGTTACAGCTTGTGATGTCAAAAGGATTTAAGGCATTCAGTCAAAATGTTAATAATCCAAATCTAATTATGAAATACATTTAAATCTTAATGGGACTAACAGTTCATTGTGATTTTAGTGTATATGATTAAATTCTAACTGCAAATAGTACCACAAGGAAGTGAATTTTACTATTTTAAGTAACAGCTGGGGAAGTGGACTGTTCAACTAACACCTAACAACTGACCTTGGTAAATTATTGGTTCAGCTTGATCACACATTGTGCAATAAAAGGAAATCATTTAATATCACAAGCTATGTAGTCTGACATTCTACCATTTTAGTTACAATTCTGCCTTTAGTGACTGAGAACTGACAATTGCTTTATTAACCCTTTAGTATTTAAACTGTCCATATCTGTCCAAAATATTCTACCTTTTTCACATTTTAAACTGGTCAGATCCTGCCTCTCACATCTACTCTATAATGTTATCCTAAACATAAACAGTAACATCATCAAAATCTCAAATTTCTGAGATAGTGCATGATTAATTCAAAGCAATGTAAATAAATAAACATTACATTTGACAGAGTAATCTGAATGCTAAAGGGTTAACTAGAAAAATTTGGTTAAAATTCTCTTACAGGCCAGGTAACAAATCCTTCCAATTCAAAATAGTACATATATTTAGAGTGTGCACCAACTACACTTCTGTATTAGTTCTGTCTATTTCACATTTTCTACACTATAAACATAGCTGTCATTTAACCATATGTTGTTACAACTGACAAAGTTTTATTTGGCTCCATAAAGATTATCACATTCCATTTTGGTAGAGACATTCCATTTTTCTTTGGATCACCAGTTGACAAAGTCTTCAGTTGTACCTCACCAGCCCAAACTTCTATAGGGAATTACTTTGTGTTTTAAAGTATAATACTTCACCTGAATGCCATTATCTCTCTTCTTGAAGGTTGATGATACAATTTGAAGGCCACAGACATTAGCTGACATTGTAGCAGTATCAGGAGTGGACACCATTTTAAAATTAATATTTGACTGAAATATAAAACAAAAAGAAACCATGAAGACTACAATAAAACAAGAAAAATAAAAGGATGGCAAATGACTCAAGTATGATACAACTGATTAGTAAGACAGATGTTGACTTACGTGGAGCACCAATGCATTAGTTTCAGAGTTGCATTGATCTTCTATGAGAACAATTTCAGGATGTGATATTGAAACATTAATGTTCATATTTGATGTGGGTCTTTCAGGAGCTGCAGGAGCTGCAGACACTGTAGCTAAAATTGGAAGTGGTTTGAGAGAGAAAAAATGTAAACCATTATTATAAAAAAGTCAGCATTATTGCATTAATATTAGTGGTAACAGTGACAGGTCTTCCTTATCTTCTCATTAATTAACCCTTTTGATACTATTCTACCCGAAACAACAACTGATCCTATGATACAAATATCCTTTTTTAAAGGGATCTAAAATAAAACCTTCCATAAATTTCATGTTAATTTATGCTTCAAACACCAGTTTAATGACAAAGTTATTTTGCTAAATTCTTCATTAATTTCGAAATTAGTTGAAATAAAGGTAGTGTATTTCAACATAAATAAAGGAATAAAAGGGATAATTAAAAAATAAGAAAGTGAGAGAAGATTACTATTAACATCTTGAGACTATTTGTACTTTATTTTCTGTAAAATAAAGTTAATTATTTATATTCCTTTATTCTTATTCTTATTTTCAGTTTTTGGAATATGGCCATACTAGGGATTGCCCTGAAGGGTTTCATTCAATAATATCAACACTGGTACCAATTTTACGTCTGGTACTTATTCTATAAAACCCCTTTTAGCTGAAACACTAATTTACAGGGATGTAAAGAAATCTACATGAATTATCAAGTAGAGTGAGACTAATACAGACTTGGATACACACACATACACAATGAGGCTTCTGCATAGATTCCATGTACTAAATTCACTCATAAGGCATTGGTTAGCTGGGGCTAAAGTAGATAAAAATTGCCCAAGTGGCTTTATAGTGGGATTGAACACGAAACCAAGAAGTTGTGAAGCAAACTTCTTAACCACCCAGCCAAGCCTGTGCATATTATTTCTTCTATTTTGATTATTTCTTTTTGCTGAAATTTGTTTAATTATTTGATTTTGTTTCCACAGTCTTACTCTGATGACATGATAGACTCAGATAAAGAAGGTTGTTAATCTTTTTGAATTAATTACTGAAGTTTTGATGAGAAAGAAGTAGTTCATGTTAGGATGGTTATTAGAAAATATAAGAACAAAAAATAACAAAAAGAATATTTGGTATTTAACTCTTTAGCATTCAGATTATCCTGTCAAATGTAATGCTTATCTATTCAGATTTGTTTGAAGACATCATGCATTATCTCATAGCTTTGAGATTTCGATGATGTGATTGTTTATTTTTAGAAACACATTGTCAACCAGATGTGAGAAACTGGATCTAGCCAGTTTGATCAAAAAGCAGATAGAACAGTAGTTCTCAATCGGAGTCCATATTAGAATTTTGGGGGTCCATGCAACAAAATAGTAAATTGAGCATCCACAATAATATTCTAAAGGCCCAAGAAAAATTTTGTGTTAAATGTATGTATTGGTATGCATTGCAAGAATCAGCTAGGTTTCTTTCTTTAACATTTTACATAGTTCAACCTACACAAGTTCATGAGTGAAAAACAAAATAAGAATTTTGAAAGAAGTTTCTATTAAACTAGTTTTTAAACATCGAATGGCTGAGGGGGTCCACTAGAATAAAATAGTAATCAAAGGGGTCCATAGCTAAAAAATTGTTGAGAACCCCCATGATAGAATATTTGGGCTGGGTTTGGCTGGTTTAAATGCTGAAGGGTTAAAGAACTTCATGTCTAAATACACATAGGCGCAGAAGTGGCTGTGTGGTAAGTAGCTTGCTTACCAACCACATGGTTCTGGGTACAGTCCCACTGCGTGGCACCTTGGGCAAGTGTCTTCCTACTAAAGCCTTAGATTGACCAAAGCTTTGTGAATGGATTTGGTAGATGGAAACCAAAAGAAGCCCATCGTGTGTGTATGTTTGTCCCCCACTACACTACTTGACAATCAGGTTGGTTTGTTTATGTCCCCATAATTTAGTAGTTCAACAAAAGGGACATACAGAATAAGTGCCAGGATTTATAAAGAAAGTATTAAGGTCGATCCATTCAACTAAAAATTCTTCAAGGCAGTGCCCCAGCACAAGTACAGTCTAATGACTGAAACAAGTAAAAGAAATACATTGTTCACACCCTAACCCACTCCTATTTCCTTTTCTTTATCTCCCCAAAACTGATATTCACTACATCCAACTCAATTTCTAATCATCAAATTTCCCTTTGGCACACTTACCTATACATCCAGCTTTCTGTTCCTCTATCCTATTTCTGTCTCTCATATTCATCTTGTCTCTTGACCTCACATCTCTCTCTCTCTTTTTCCGGATGGGAAAACCATATATTCACTCTACTATCCTTCTATCATACTTTCATATCTCTCAACACTATACCTCACTCAGTTGAGAGATTTTGTCTCACTTGTACTTGCTCAGCAGTGCTGGTTCCACAAAAAAAGCACCCAGTATATTCTGTGCAGTGTTTAGCATTAACAAAGGCATCCAGCTGTAGAAACCATGCCAAAGCAGACATTGTAACTCAGCACAGCCCTCCAGTTCATCAGTTCATGTTAAACTATCCAACCTATGCCAACATGGAAGAAGGGTCATTAAATGATGATAATGTTGATTGTTCAATCTTATAAGGCAAATCACAGCTACACAGAAATTATGCTAATGATGTCATTACTATTGAAAGCTTGAAAGGTCCAATGCTTAAATGGTCATTGTTGTTACCTACTGTACAGAGTTTCTCTTCTCTGTCCCAGATTACTATATCCGGTCTATTATGTCTGCACTTAATTGAGGTTTTT
>JAOPJW010003435.1:17723809-17735053 GCA_027122535.1 Octopus maya | reverse complement strand
TCATTTAAAAGACAAAATCACACACACACACACACACACACACACACACACACACACACACACACACACACACACGTGCATGCACACACACACACACACACACACACACGTGCATGCACACGTGTGCACAAGAGGCTTCTTTCAGTTTCTATCAGTCAAATATACTCACAAGGCTTTGGTTGGCCCAAAGCTATAGTAGAAGACATTTACCTAAGGTGCCATGCATTGGGACTGAACCCAAGACAACATGGCTGGGAAGCAAGCTTCTTAACAACACAGCCACATCTGCACCTATATTGTTTATGGAAATCTGAATTAGAACCAAAAATAATTCACACATAACAAGTTCTGTATGTTCTCTAATGGAAGCATTACAAGCAGCTAACTACAACAAAGAAATATTCTGGTGAATTGGACCTCTTAGGCCTACCCTATCCTTAACTAACTCTACTAAGTCAGTGACTACTTGTTGGGGTGGATGTTGGCAATGTGGCACAGCTTACTGGACATTGAACGTATTTTGGTGATAGTACTTTTTGGCACTGGAAGCAAATGCACACACACACACACAGAAAATATATACATACAGATAAAGAGAGAGAGAGAGAGAGAGAGAGAGAGAGAGAGAGAGAGGAGGGAAGAATGGAGATACAATTCATTAACTGAACACAATTGGCATAAATAAAGAGAATTAAGTTCAGAGAAAAAGAGTGAGGGAAGGACAGAATGGGAAGAACAAAACATCTAATTTCAAATAAGTCAGCATCAAATCAGTGATACCAAATAAGTGGCACCAAAATAACCATGCCAAAACATTTTGTTGGAGTTTGGTCTAATTATCAAAGGCAAAGCAGGCTGAAGACTCAATTTTGAATTCATATTTGTCAATCAATATGTACTCCTATACTAAATAATTAAATTTAATTCTAATTTTTCTGAGTCAAAAATGCATAAGGAAACTGAAATTTTGTCACTGATTAAATGAGAATATTTAATATTTAACTCATTAATATATGATTTCTAAATTTGAATATTTCCTATTATAGTTGGAGTATGTATTTCCTAATATGAAAAAATAATATTCAATTTTTAAGACAATCAGCCTCCAACAAAACATATATCAAACTAGCCCAAAACTCAACTTTCTATCAAGACTCAAATTCTCTTCTCCAGAATTGAGCAACTGTACTGAAGAAGTCCATTTTGCTTATTTTTATATCTACCATAACCTAAACCTCACATAGAATATCTTGTTTGCTATACTACATCTCAGAAAGACATACAATGAATTGTGAAACACACAGTATGATTCTAGATAAATCTGAAGGATGGCATATCTGGGATCCTGGATAGGGTTTTTGCTCCAAATTATTTAGTTAATTAAATATATACTACAGATACATTTGTTCAATGGGAAGAATATTTTCACTTTTGCCTAGATTATTTTCAGAACAAAACTTCAAAAAACTTCAGGCCACAAAGAGAGAGAGAAAAACAAAAAAAAAGAATACAAATACATATATTCTTATATCAGGTCATTAAGAATGAAATGTCTGAGTTTTAACTGAAAGTTTATTTCACTGTATCTCAATTAAAAGCAATGCAGTTAAAGTATGCACCTAAATTATCAACACACACTTTTGCCATTTTATTGGTAGCTGGCAGTAAAGAATTCTGGAGAGTAAGAGGTGATGAAATCAGGAAGGGCTGTTTTTGAATCTTCTTCAGATTTGAAGTTTTTACCTTTCAAAAAGTTGTTTAATGCCTGGAAAATGTGACAGTCAGCGGGTGCAAGGTCTGGTGAATATGGTGCATGACAGAGTACTTCTAAATTCAGTTCCTGTAACTTAAGTAGCATTCTTTGAGCAACATGTGGTCGAGCATTGATTTGCAAAAGAATTGGCCTGTCACTATTGACCAATTTCAGCTGTTTAGTTGCAAGTTCACTTATAATTTCATCCATTTTGTTGGTGTATACATCTGCCAGGTCTCATGGAGCTGTAGTGGATGACACCAGTACTGGACCACCAAACAAACACCATCAGTTTTTTTGATGAATATTCTTTTTTGGATTGTGTTTAGGCACTTCATCTCTGTCCAACCACCATGCAGAATGCTCGCTATTTTTGAAAAGAATCCATTTGTCATCACATAATACAATGCAAAAATGGTTTGCTTTTATGCCATGACAACAAAGAACAGCAAGTTTCAGGATGATGTGTTCAGTTTGTGTGGTACACTTGTCCAGCTTGTTTCAGATGGTCCAATACAGTTGGAATCGAAACATCAAACCTTGCAGCTAACTCATGTGTAGTTTGAGATGTATCTGCTTCCACTCCAGCTTCCAGTTTATCATTATCCACCTTAGTCTCAAGTCTACCATGGGGCTAATTTGTCAAGAGTAAAGTCACCAGACCAGAACTTCTCAAACCATTGACATACATTGTGCTCATTTGCCACATCTTCACCAAATACTTCATTGATGTTTTGAGCTGTTTGGGATGCATTGGTTCCATGATGGAATTCATATTCATAGACAACATGAATTTTTGATCTATCCATGGGTTCACAAAAATTGATTTACAAGAGAAAACTCACAATATAATCAGACACTGAATTGCATTTCGAAAAGTGATGATGTAACTCTTCAATATTGTAAAACAAAGAATTGTCAGGATAAAACATTAGAGTTAACAACTGTCAAACTTGGTGCATAAGAAAATCAGACAGTTCATTCCTAATGATATGATATATATGCATGCTAATATACCATACTCACTATCTTTGTCTGCTTTGGAGTTTTGCTGAAACTGCACTTCAATCATATTTTGTGCTGGTGTTGATACTGGACTTGCAGAGTATCTTTGAATCATTCTGTTACAATCAATCAAAACAATGCCTAATTAAAGCTTTCTTAGACAAACAATTAGGTTACTTATTAGAGAAAACAGAAGAAATAAGGAAAATCAAAAATACAGTACATTGATTAATGCTCTAAATATATATTTTTAAAAAAATGCATTGCTTAAGAACATAGCTTCCGACAAGATTTTTATAACATTGTGTAAACAGTGACTTGATCTTAATAGATCAGCTTCTCAAAATATTAAGATTTATGTGAAAATATAAAATTGTTATAATTTCCTTTTAAATTTAAGATGAAAGTGCACTGAGTGTTTGTGAACAAACTTTAGCAGGGTATAAATAAATGATGAACTAATGTTATTTTTGCTTTTCTCATTTCTTTTTCAAACTTATTAACAGCATAGCAAATACCAATCTAGCACAAAAAAAGAAAAAGGAAAATTGTGTTCATGACTTTTGCTGCAATTTGGAAATTGTAGCTTCTTGAATAAGGCTGAATCCTTCATCTTTAGGGTCCAAAAAGAGTTGGAGGCCATTGGTGGAGACAAATCATCTGTGAATATTGATGTGCATGTATATATTTGTGTATATACATGTCCAATAACCCACATATATTCGTACTCATATGTACGTGGCATGTTTCTTCTGTAATTATAATGCTATTCATTGGTTTGTACAGTTAACGTTTGTGTATGAATGTTTATAAAAGTAAATTTAAACACATATTTATGTTAATATTTTAAAAATAGTGCATGGATAGCAGGTCTTAAACTCATCTGATATGGTTTGGAAGATTATAATAAACAGGAAGCTAAGAATTGAGCCCTGATGAACAATTGCTTGTATGCTAAATTCCTTGCTGACTCTTATTTCATTGACATTGTCTTTAAACATAGCTCCAGTAACTCTCCAATTTTATTTACCTTCATCTACATGTAGCTTTCTCAGTGACCATCTTAAAACATACACAACTTTTGTTTTCATATATTATCAGAGATATAAATACTGAACTTAATCCTAGAGGGGCTTCAGTTAGAACAGTGACGACCACATGCTGCTAAACATCTAATTAATCATTCTACTACCACAATCATGTTCAATGCTCTTTATATCTACATACCTTCTTATTGCATATTCTTTTACAGGACGACTGTCATCTAAAATGGTGTTATTCAAAATAATATTTGCTTTCATCGAGCCATCTGACTGCATATTAAAGTCTATGTCAAACACCTGTAACTCAAAATGTCCCAGACACTTCTTGCTGTCTCGTTTCATCACTATTCCAGCTTCGCTTGACTGAAAAATGGAGTGGTAAAAAAGAAATCAAAGAACATAAATGGAAAGATTATACTAGATAGTCAGTTTAAGGACTTATAAACTTTTAAACGAAGAGAGACAAAACAATTTTCCTTTTATTTAAAGGGAATTTAAAAGGGATATTTAGCTGCTACTTCTAGCAGGTTGAATAAACCCCTTTGAGGCTCTTTCCTTGACTTGTAATATGGTTGTTGCTTTAATATTGTACATATATCACTGTTACAGATGCAGTTACAAAGAGATTTTTTGGATACAAAGATAAATTATTATTGTAATGTGGTTAAGTTATTATCATCATCATTATTATTAAGCAAGGCAGTGAACTGGCAGAATTGTTAGCACACTGGACGAAATGCTCAGTGGTATTTTGCCTGCCGCTGCATTCTGAGGTTGACTTTGCCTTTCATCCCTTTGGAGTTGATAAAATAAGTACCACTAGAACACTGGGATCGATATAAATGACTCAGATCCTCCCCCCAAAATTGCTGCCCTTGTGGCAAAATTTGAAGCCATTATTATTATTACTAAGGTAGCGAGCTGGCAGAATTGTTAGCGTGATGGATGAAATGCTTAAATATTTCTTATGTCTTCCCATTCTGAGTTGAAACTCTTCTGGGGTTGACTGTGCCTTTCAACCATCTGGGGTTGATAAAATAAGTACTAAGTGAGTATTGGGTTTGATGTAATTAACTTATCTCCTCCCTGCAAACTGCAGGCCTTGTGCCAAAACTTGAAACCACTATTATTATTATTATTAAACATAAAGTAAAAGCACGTGGTTTAGTGGTTAGTGCATTTGGCTTACAATCGCAAAATCACAAGTTCAATTCCTGGTGGTGTGTTGTGTTCCTAAATAAGACACTTCATTTCATGTTGCAAAAATGAGTTGTACTTGTAGTCCAATGGGACAGCCATGTTACATTTTGGTGTTTCAGGCTGAATCTCCCTGAGAACTAGATTAAGAGTACACATGTCTACAAAGTGCTCAGCCCTTTGCACACTGCTTTCATGAGCAGGCCATTCTATTGATTGAATCAACAGAAACACTTATTGTCATAACCAACATGCTGCCCAACTGGCCATTAAACTTTACTTATTGGGTGTCTTCCAGGTGTCAATAAAAGTAATTGACAGTCAAGTACAGGGATTATCATAAGCAACTGTGTTTCTTCCACAAAACTGCTGGCCTTATGCTTATGTTATAAATTATTATTAATATTAAGGCAGTGGACTGGCAGAACTGTTAACACATTGGATAAAATGATTAGCAGTATTTTTTCTGGCTCTGTAGGTTCTGAGTTCAAATACCACTGAGGTTAACTTTGCCTTTCAACTTCTTGGGGAAGATATAAAAAAGCACCAGTCATGTAATTGACTACCCAACCCCTCTAGTTGTTGGCTTTGTGCCAAAATTTAAAACAATTTTTACTATTATTTGATAAATTATCATTAATGATGTACAACTGTTGCATGCAGTTCTTGATTTGGTTCAGTTATATACTATCCAAGACATTGGAGATTACTAGAGCTATTAAGTTATAAAAAGGCCATCAATGTTTGTAGCAGGTCAAACAACTGTATGGCAGTTTCTTTGTTGGCTTCAGTAATTTTAAGAATAACTAAAGATGGAAATCTTGCAAAGATTAATAAAAATGTTTAAGATATAAAGTTTAACCATTTGCCTGTCAAAAGCATTTTCATAAGTTTGTCCTAAATGTCCATGCTGGTATTCAAACTTTTAGTTAAACCTTGTTTCATATGTTCTGAGTATTATAAAGCTTTCTTCTCATAGATATGAAGTTACTCTCAGGGTTGAAAATAAATTGGTAATGTGTATCATATATGATGCATGATGCCAGAGAAATATGTTCCATGTATCATATATGATATACAGAAAGTTTCGTTTCTCTATTTACCACTACCAAAAATGTGAAACTGTAGCATACCACTTCATCTTTTCCCATGTAAAGTGTTACTGATAAGCTGTTTAGTGTAAACTTGAACTTCATAGAGGTATAAATTTCTCCAGTATGCACTTTAGTTTCTGGTTCAACTTGTACTTTTGAAGCAGTAGCCTTAGGTGTAGTTTTGGATTCAGCTAAAATAGAACAATAAGAATGTATAGAGCAACAGAAAAGAAAAAAGAAGAGAACAAAAATATAAGTGCACATTATTCTGCTTTATAAAATAAAAAAATAATAATGAATTCATTATATACAGTGCTCAGGTGTACTACAATTCATCTAGAATCCTACCCTAGAATATAGAAAGTGGTATCCTACCCTAGAATATAGAAAGTGGTATCCTACCATAGACTATAGAAAGTGGTATCCATGCCCTAGAATAAAGAAAGTGGTATCCTACCCTAGAATATAGAAAGTGGTATCCTACCCTAGAATATAGAAAGTGGTATCCTACCCTAGAATATAGAAAGTGGTATCCCTACCCTAGAATATAGAAAGTGGTATCCCTACCCTAGAATATAGAAAGTGGTATCCCTACCCTAGAATATATAAAGTGGTATCCTACCCTAGAATATAGAAAGTGGTATCTATGCCCTAGAATATATAAAGTGGTTGAAAAGTTTAAAGGAAATTTTATGGAAAAGTCTGAAATTAAATTGAAACATCCAAATCTATTGCTGCTCTGCTCATAAAACGACATGCACATGTAAACTATTTCTCACATGGAAACTATTTCTCACATTTGCCACATGCAATAGTCTGATATACATTGAATTGAAAACTGAGATAATTCTTGCAATTAGAAGATAAACGCTCTATGTGAGAGTGCATAATGTCTAAAAATAGTAAATAAAGGAGGTAGCTTGAATAATATCAGCTGAACCAATTTTTTCTTTCTTTTTGAAGATAAAGACAATACAGAAAGGGGTAGATCTTGCCTTTAAAGTTAATTTTTCTTAATCAGTGTCACTCTTTTAATGATTATTAAATAAGGTTTGTAGCATTTTATTTAAATCCTTTTCCAATTTATTTTATTTGGTTAATCCATTTATGTACTGTTTCAATGATTCCAACTTTGAAAGATTTTATATTTATTTATCTAGACAAATAAATAATTATAATATTCAAATATTGTTATACCTGGAGATGGTCATATTTTGTCAATTAAACACACATATATGTTTGGTCTACACCTCAGCTTTATTATTATCATTTTAGTTTCTTTGTCAAAGGTCTTTTGTCACATATCCTGTGACCCCTTCCCTGACTCTTTATTTCACTTGTCTCATCTTATTCAGTTTGTTTCATTTCGTCTTTCTCTGAGAAAGACAAATGGAATAAGCAGAACAGAAACATGGGATAAGCAGTCGTTGAAGAGGTCACAAAATGTGTGACAAAAGAACTTTGATAAAGAAACTAAAATATTAATAATAAAGCTGAAGTGAAGACCAAACACATATAGTGTGTATTTAATTGACAAAATATGACCATTTTCCAAAATAACAATGTCTGTTTCAACACACAATTTCACATAAAGAATCTTGCAAATTCAAATGTTCTATCGTAAACAGTGTTTGATGCAGTTCACAAGTGTCTGAATTTATATTTTCCCAAACCAAATGTACAAACCTAGAAACCTAGATGTTCAAATGAGTTATTTAAGGAGATGTTTCTAAATGTATATTCAACAATAAAGTCATGCATTAGAGGTGTGGGTTTGTTGTTGATATAAATCAATTGTAACTGACACATATGAGCTATCAAAATATTTGTATACTTTAACTTCCTAACCATATATCCCCATTAAATTCATTACTTTCTTCTTTCATCTGTGTCTTACTCCTGTTATCTCTACAATGTCTGCTTAAGAAGATCCAAGGTAAACTCTTTACTTTTCATCCTTGTTTAGATTTTTCATTTAAACTTCAAATCACAGACATTCGACAGTTCCAACAGAATATCAAATGAGAATCAACCCACAAAACTGACTCCAATCTCACACTGTGCAAGAACTACAAGTACTACCCACTCTAAGATGGAATGATAAAAAATTATTCATTTCATATAATGATAAAAATTAAGATAGTCGTTTCTTGAATCACCAAAGCCCACAAGGCAGTATTACACAGATGAAAGAGACAGATGTTTCTCCCAAGAATATGCCTGCCTAACAAAGAAAACTTTTCATGAAAGCCTGTTAATCTAAAGTAGGGAAATTTGTTTAAAGAAATACAGATAAACACTTGTCTGAAAATAAATATAAAAACATGACTATCCATTTTTGTTTTATTTTAAACATTTAGGTTGCTTCCATCACAAGTTACAAGCATTGGGTATCACTGAGCTTAAACTGAAGCTCAAAGTCTCTGTTTAGAGTTGCAAATGGGATCATTTAGTTGTGAATCATTTCCACTCCCTTACAAAGTTAGATGGTTCTTCACTGATGAATTACACACACAAAAAAATTAGTATCTAGATTAAATCCACTTTATACTGTCCAATGACATTTTACATACAAGTAGTAACTCAGATGATTTGTTTCTTCTCTCTACAACCTCTGATCTCCTGAACTATTTATCTTTGTATAAGCTTCCCCATACCCTTCATCTTCCATCCACCCTCATTGTTTATTATCTCCTCAGACCTTCTCACTACATATTCCCCTAATCTTTCTTAGAACATCTATTTTATGGAATTCCTTTCCTATCATAGATGTCCCAAATGAACACTGACTATATCATTCTCCAAGGACCTATCAAAAGGCCATGAGTACTGCTCCGCTTCCTCTGAACAACTGATTAAATACAAACAACAAACCATTAATAGCAGAATATATTTACCACTCTTCAATGAAGACAAGTCTTTTGAAGGATCAGCTGAAGCAATTGGCTGCTCTTCTGAAAAGTTTTCATTTAATATTGCCATAATTACAGCATAGTCATACTGGCTAAGGCAAAGCTGAAATAATAGAGATAAAAAAAAAAAAAATTAAAAAATGAATAATTAGAGAAAATAAACATTATGTGCATATATTGCCTTGTCCCAAAAATTCATTAAAAACAATTGTGAATGGTGCACGGGTTTATTTAATTTAATTTTTTTTTTATTATTCAGAGGAGAAAAGGAGTCAAGAGAAAGAGAGGAAATTATCATTAGACTGGAGATGTAACTAGATAGTTACAAGAAAATGGACCCTGCTAAAGACATCAAGTGAGGTTTTGCTGTAGTTATGGAAATACATTCACCACAACCTTCATTTCTTAACTTGTTACTCCCTCCCTCCCTCTAGGCAATACTGGCAATACAATATAAGTAATACTATTAAGGTAGCGAGCTGGCAGAAATGTTAGCATGCTGGGCGAAATGCTTAGTGGTATTTTGTCTCTTTATGTTCTGAGTTCAAATTCTGCCAAGGTCAACTTTGCCTTTCATCCTTTCGGGGGTCAATAAATTAGATACCAGTTGCATACTGTGGTCGATCTAATCGACTGGCTTCCTCCCCCAAAATTTCAGGCCTTGTGCTTAGAGTAGAAAAGAATACAAGTAACACTATTGCAGCAATGAAGACTGGGTCTTTGGCAATATCTGTATCACATTCCAGGCAATAATATATGCTCATTCTCCTCTAGGCATTCCTTTAATACTGATTTCAAAGTTTGGCACTTGGTACTTTATCAATCCAGAAAGGACAAAAAATAAAGCTGACCTCAACAGAATTTGAACTTGGAACATAAAAACAGATGAAATGCTGCCAAGCATTTTGCCTGGTGTGCTAAAGATTCTGCCACCTTGTTGCCTTAGGTCTTCCTTTAATATTGCAGTTAAGTCTTGTAGGGCAAAGTTCTACTTTAATGCCAAAAGTGGCAGTGACCAACAGTTTCAATTGATCATTAAAAAAAAAAAAGGGCAAAAAGATAGCAACGACATTTTGAAATGTACTTACAGCTAAAGCATATTGTTTTCCATCAATACTCATATCTGGTTGGCCATGGTACCAACCAGCAGACAGGTTTCTGTTAACATTTATACTTAATGTAGCAGGTTCCAGTAAAAGGTATTCTGTGCATATTTTTTTTTCTTTATTCAACATGGCTCTGAAAAAATAAAAGTAAATAAATCATTATTGATGACAAAACAATTTCAAACGAATAAAAGAATCATGAAGCTGTCTCTCAAACTGTTGCAAACAAGAAACCAAACCTCACCTTAACAAAAGGAAAGACACATTGAATAATATAGCCCTGAGATATAAAAAGATGGGAAGGTTATGACTGGATGTCCTTTCAAACACTAATTAGTAGTAATTAGTAATTAGAGTTGTTATACATTCAGTGTGTATATACAGTTGTCACAAGGAAAATATCGTTCAACAAAATTCTTGCGCATAACAACCAAAAATAAAGCAGTGAGCTAGCAGAATTGTTAGCACAGTGGACGAAATACTTAGAGGTATTTTGCCCATTAATGCATTCTGAGTTCAAATTCCTCCAATACCAGTGAAACACTGGGGTCAATGTAACCAACCAGTCCCCTCTCCCAAATTTCAGGCCTTGTGCTTTTAGTAGAAAGGATAATGACAGCTAAAAATTAGAGGTAGCATTTGCAACCAATAAAATTTGAAGTCGGTTATGTATCAAACATGATTTCCTCTGCTAAACTGCAGGCTTATTACACAATCCATCAATTTATTTGTTACAAATACTGAATTAGGCTCTCCATTGGTCAATGTTGACCATACATTGGCATATGTATGTGCAGACTTGGGCAAAATTTCTTCTGAAAGACTGGTAGATGCCCCATGCTTGCAAGTTTCCCCTCTGCATTTTATGGATGCTTATCCAAAATAAAAGGTTGCAAACTTGGGCCAACACAGTTTGGCACCATATCATCCCAGCTGTTACTGTCAGAAAGCAAGGAGCTGGAATAGATATAGTAAGGTATCTCACTAGACTCTCTGAAAATTCTGCCAATCCACTGCCCTTGATTGGTAATTTTTTTTTATTAATTTCAAAAGGATGAAAGGCAAACTTGACTTTGGTAGGATTTGAACTAAGAATGCAGAGAGTCAGAACAAATACTGCAAAACATTCTATCA
>JAOPJW010003435.1:17464596-17474816 GCA_027122535.1 Octopus maya | reverse complement strand
TTTTGATGTCTTGTAGTGTGGACTAAGTGCATTTTATCATGCCACTACCAGCACTAGAGATGTTGTCCCATGCAGAGGTGGGGGGGGGGGGAATGAAGCAGCACCCTTTACTCTACATCAGTTCTTATTTGGAGTTACTGCCCTCCTAGATAGCTTGTAATGAAGCTTGCAGCACCCTTGCCTTCTGCATTCTATTTTGTTGTAGGATTCCTATTGCTTGAGGATCATCCCATCACCAACCACTGTATAGAATGTACTTGGTGTATTTGATCAAGACAAGTTGTCCTGTACCAGATGACTAAAAAGATCATGCTACCCTTTTATCAATTCCTCTTCAAAGTTACTACCTCCTAGATGGGTAATCTACATTATAAATTGTGCAGCCAATTATTACATGCATATTTCAAAATATATGTTCTTGATCTTCATTTCTCCACCTGATCGAATGAATAAACTCTCCTATATGTATTAAGTACTTTTTCTCCATTTATACTCTCGAAAGTGTGTGTATATATATATGATTATATTATATCTTTTTTTTTTTTTACCTTTATAAAAATGAAGTGCTATATACTGTTTTAAAGTTAATTCCCATATTGCATATGTGTGTTTTAAATATATGCTATTATGTACATAGTTTTGTGTGTACAGAAATTTGATGCTGAATATATTGTAGTGTATGTATTTATAAATAATCGTAGATTGAAATGAATTGCTGTATTATTTGTTAACTGTATGTGTATGCAAATGTATATACATATATATTTATATATATATTGTTATGTGCATAAGTATATATATATTGGGTAAGGGAGAATCCTGAGGTTTCAAACAAATCCTTTCATCTGAGAAATACTTCCCTCTCTGACAAAGAGCTTGGATCAAAATGTTAGAATTCTGTTTTCCCTACACCATGCAAGCTTCCATCAATCATTTTTGACAATGAAAACCACCATTAGTTTCAATTTGATGTAGGATGCTTTTCATATTTGATGTAGGATGCTTTTACTATCACCAACCTTTACTGGATTTTCAAGAAAAGAAAGTTTCTACTCCACATCTTTGAAAGTGCAGAATGATTTGTCCTAAATCTTTTTTTTTTTTTTTGTTTACTATCTAATGTTTTAAGTCAGAACTGTGTGGTTAAAATAGTCACTTTACAATGTCATGATGACATGTTCTATCACATTGCACAGTACTTTGAGAATGTGCCTTCTATAGCCTTATGTTGATCAATATTTTCTGAGTGGAATTTGCAGATAGAAACTGCATTGAAATTCAGTGTATATATGTGTGTATGACATGATTTCGTTACCGTATTTCTGTTGAAATACATGACTTTTGTTTCAAAGCTCAGTTGTTAGAGCATCAGGCTCACAATTATAAGGTAGTGAGTTTGATTCCTGGACCGGGCTATGCATTGTATTCTCGAGCAAGACACTTTGTTTCATGCTGCTCCAGTTCACTCAGCTGTAGAAATGAGTTGTGATATCACTAGTGCCAAGCTGTATCAGCCTTTACCTTTCCCTTGGATAACATAGGTGGCATGGAGAGGAGAGGCTTGTATGTATGGGTGATTGCTGGTCTTCCATAAACAACCTTGCCTAAACTTATGCTTCGGAGGGTAACTTTCTAGGTGCAATCCCATGGTCATTCACGATCAAAAGGGGTCTTTACCTGTTTCAACTAATTCAAAAAATAATGTAAAGTTTACAAAAAATATCTTTGTCATTATTAATCCTTTAGCATTTCAACTGGCCATATCCGGCCTAAATATTCTACCTGTTTTATATTCAAACTGGTCAGATCTGGCCATTCACATCTACCTTACAATGTCATTATGAAGATAAACAATCGAATCATTGAAATATTAATGCTATGAAATAAATTATAATTAATTCAAAACAATTGGTATAAGTATATACTACATTTGACAGTAATCTGAACACTGAAGTGTTAAACTAATGTTTGGAGCATAAGTCAACATAAAATTTTTGGTGGGTGTTTTTAATCTGGACTATTCTAAAACAGGGAGTTTGTCTCATAAAACTGGGGGCAATTTGATATTAAAAGACTTAATGCACATTTTTTTTTCTATGCTAGCCTAGGTTGGATGGGGACATATTTGATGTAGGATGCTTTTACTATCACCAACCTTTACTGGTTTTTCAAGAAAAGAAAGTTTCTACTCCACTCCTTTGAAAGCACAGAATGATTTGTCCTAAAGTCCAATCATTTCACTTAAGTGAAGCTATGATATGTAAGCGCTCACACACACACATTCATATATACACAAGGTGCATTCCAGAATTATTAAGATGTTTTCAGGAGAGACAATGTTCACAGACTTCAGAAAAGTACAAAATTCTAATCTCCTTCAAAGTAGGATCCCCTGACTTCAATGCACTTGTTTTAGCACTCCAGCAATTTCATAAAGGCCCCCAGGGAAGTCCTCCAAGGTGAAAGTGTCTAGAAACCATGTCACAGACTGCATCTTCTCTGTGTGTTCAAGACCACTACCGCAGGTTCTCTTTCAGCTTGGAGAACAACCAAAAGTCACAGGGAGCAAGGTCTGGACTCTAGGGAGGGCGAGGGACAGTGCTGAAGACCATCTCTGTCAAGGAGTTAGTTACCAAGATGGAATTATGACAAGCAGTGTTTAGTAGGGTGTGTTGAAAATGTTATTAGCCATTTTCTTCAGTCTGGAATGAAAAAAAAAAAAAAAGTTGGTAGGCCAAATTAGATGTATAGTTGTTGTTGTTGGCACTCCGTCGTTTACGACATCGAGGGTTCCAGTTGAACTGGTCAACAGAACAGCCTGTTCGTGAAATTAACATACAAGTGGCTGAGCACTCCATAGACACGTGTACCCTTAACGTAGTTCTCAAGGATATTCAGCATGACACAGTGTGACTACGCTGAACCTTTGAATTACAGGCACAACTGAAACAGAGAGAAAGTTGTGGTGAAAGAGTACAGCAGGGTTCGCCACCATCCCCTGCCGGAGCTTCGTGGAGCTCAAAGTATTTTCGCTCAATAAACACTCACAACGCCCGGTCTGGGAATTGAAACCACGAGTTCGCTACCCTAACTACTGGGTCTCCACGGACGTATAGTAATGATATATTAAAGTTACAAATGTCTAGGACAGTCATAACTGCCTCTCTTAAAAGAAGTCACAAAACCTCTGGTATGCAGAGCTGTAGCTGTAATGCTTAAATAAAGTACAAGCAAGACATGGTCCCATGACCTAGGAAGGCAGAAATGCCAAATAAGGAGTTGGACTGTGATGATCTGTCCAAGTCATACCAACATGATAAGTGGTCATGAAATGATGATGAAGACCCTCTATTTCAAATGAATATAAAATGGTGAAAAATAGAAAAGAACAAAAATGTTTCGAAGTTATATATAGTTTTATTGTAAAAAGAAATGTTTAACTGAATTTTTTTCATATTTTGAAATTAAATATTGATAAATCTGAGATATAAAAATAAATTGATATCAGGTTGAGGAGATAAGCATGAAATTCAATAAATAAATAGTTAAGTGAAGTTTATTATCAATATTAATTTCAATTTGAAAAGTTTTTTTTGCAATCTCACCAGTACTTTTTCCAGTTTCTGAGAATATTCCAATTTTCAATTAAAAAAAAAAATCCCATATATTCATTTTTAATAGCCGTCTTCCTGTGCTAAAATTTGTTTTAAATGGAGAGTTAGTTGACACAGGATCTTATGGCTGGATGCCTTTCCTGTCACCAGCCTTTATTTTTCAAGTAAGAGATTTCTTTATT
This sequence comes from Octopus maya, assembly GCA_027122535.1. NCBI lineage: Eukaryota > Metazoa > Mollusca > Cephalopoda > Octopoda > Octopodidae > Octopus > Octopus maya. The sequence continues at coordinate 17,471,020 of JAOPJW010003435.1, read as the reverse complement.
CCATGTTTTCAAAAGCACAGAGCACCACACATTTTAGGCTCATCATGTCAACAAGGAAGGCTAAAATCAGTCCTATTTCACTCAAACAGTAATAGGTGCAGAATATAAACATTGACACACACACACACACTGGGCTTCCTGCAGTTTCTGTCTATCAAATTCCCTCATAGCATTGGTTGGCTCAGGGCTTATAATAGAAGACACCCAATGTGCTGTGCATTGGAGTTGAACTGTAAATCATGAAGTTGCAAAGCAAACTTCTTAACCACACAGCTATGTGTGTGTGTGTGTGTGTGTGTGTGTGTGTGTATTGTGATAAAAAAAAAAAATGAAAAGAAAATAATTGTAGTAAAAGAAATAAAAAAAAAATCAAGTCTTGTCATATTTATAAAAAAAATATCAGTTATATCCTGAAGCTGAACCTGTATTATTTCTAAAAAAAAAAGGGCACATTGAATAATGTAGCCTTAGACAAATTGTGTCTGAATAAAAGAGAGGACTGTTGCAGTTTGGACACCTTTGGCCACAGGTCAGATGGATTGGAGCTAACCTGGGGTTAGGGTTAATAATCATACTTGTTAACATTCTGGGAAAATAAATGCATCCTTTTACTTTTAAGTTTTGTTTTGTTCTCTCTGAGAGAGTTGGTCTAGGAAGCATTTTAAACTATCATAATGCTTGTTACTGCCTTCATCTGCATCATCATCATCATCATCATCATCATCATCTTCATCCTCTTCGTTATTGTTGTCTTGAAATAGATGTGAAAAAGAAAACAGATTTAACTAAAAACTAGCACAAGTTATTTTTATATTGAAATAATTAGATTGATTAATTAATCTAGGATTTAATTAAGAACTGAATTTTCACAAATTTAAACTGAGAGCATTTTGGAGTTTGAGAGAATAGTAGAAATTAGACAAAAACCCCAATCCTTTCAGTATGTAGTTCTGTCCTTCAATGACCTGAGCTTAAATCCAACTATAGTTGAATTTGTCTTTCTTTCCACCATGGTCAATAAAAATAAGTATCACTCATATTCCAGAATTGATTTACTCGACTATACTTGAGCACCTTGTCACCATTATCTATCTCTTTACAACTCCTATTGATCATTTCTTGTTTCTCTTTCTCCCCTTCTGCTACAAAATTTGAGTAGCCATGCATATCCGCTACAAGAATTTGCTCTGACCCCACCCCTATTATCTCATACTTTAACCCCTCATCCCCCAGTATGAAGCTGATCTCACACCTCCCTTGGGGTCCATAGACCTGCAAGCCACATGCCAATGGCAATAGTGCTAGTGGTATGAAAAAAAAGCTCCCAGTACATGCTGTAAAGTAGCTGGTATTAGGAAAGGCCTTCAGACATAAATACTATGCCAAAGTACACATTGGGGCACGATGCAGTGCTTCAATCCATTGGATATTGTCAGACCATCCAACCCATGTCAGCAGAGAACATAAGTGTTAAATGATGGTGATGACAACTTACACTTCTTGTGTCAGATCACATCAAAAAGGCTCTGCTAATCGTAATTATGTAACCACTATAACCTGTTTCGTGGTTGAGCCATTGGTGATTAAACCAGCAACACTAACTCTAGAGTCTCATTCTTGTGTGTGATGTGTGGGTCAGCATACTGATAAAAACCAATAGCTGTCAACAAGAACAGATGAACTCAATAAAGAGTCAACAGCTATTCATCAAGCCTAAAAATGGAAAGGGCATCCATCAAGGCTTTTGAGTTGAGTATTGCTAACTCTTATCATTCATATATATTTGTGCATGCACACACTTTTAAGTTACTCTCTTGACAATCTCTGCACCCATTTGTCTAAGATGTGCTGGCCTGATCAAAGACTTGGGTGAGAGAAGCCCCTTGATAAGAGCAAGGGCTACCTGAGATGATTTAACCTCTTAACATTTAAACCAGCCATATCCAGTTCAAATATTCTGTTTTATGTTCAAACTTGCCAGATCGGACTTCTCACACCTATCCTACAATGTCTTTCTAAACTCTTGAAGCTATGAGATAATGCATGATCAATTCAAAACAATGTGAATAAATAATCATTATATTTGACAGTATCTGAATGCTAAAGGGTTAGATCAATCATGGCTAAGATTATAATCATCTTAACTTCCATATAGTTAGAAACAATAGACTGGTGCCATTATTTATCCTCACATCTTCTACATGTGGCCAAGTGCTGAGGAGAGAAACCTGTAATTTTAAACTTGATTTTAAAGAGAAAACCTGAAGGATATATATATTTTTAAAAAAACCAATTATCTTTGGAATATTTGAAATAACAAACTACTGAACTACCAAACTAGAAGTTGATAAATTCATATCTACTCCAGGTAATTTGTTTTGTTTTCTTTTTACACATACACCTTCGCAATACCAAACTCTGATCTTTCTGTCACCATCATTCACTTTTTTGAATTTACATTTATTGTGTACAAGCCCCACTACCTACTGTTCACACTATAAAGTGGAAGGCTAAATGAACGTCCCTCTAGACCCATCTTGTCAAGGGCTATTCAACCTCACTGGTGTTGTTGCCATGAGAAAATGCACCCAGCAGATTCTGTAGGAATGTGGTTGACATTAGGAACAGCATCTTGTTGTAGTAACCAAGTCAAACGATGCAAAGAGGCATCTAGTCTTTGAGAGCTGACTAAGATATCATGTAGTTGTGAAGTGAACTTTAAAACTTTGTATACCTGCATCTTCTGTGGTGGTTAAAGGCTTATTCTGTTATGTACTTGTTAGAATTAGGATCCTAGCATATAAACAGGGTTATGGTGAATCAGCAGGAAAGCCGCTATGTGGTCATTTGTCCTGCTAGAAACAGCAGTCAAACACTTTCAAAATCACTCTTAGCCATCCCCAAAACAATAGGCAGCTTTCACTTTTTTGCAATTGATGAAATAAGTACTATAAGAATAGGTGGGAGAGCACAATGTAACAGATTAAAACGACTCAAATGCCTTCACTACAGAGTGGCCATATTCCAATGACTGAAAAGAATAGAAGAATAAGCAAAGATATATTTGAAGATGGTAGCCTTATGCTCTTTTTAGCAACAGTGATACATTTAAAAATGAATAATTACAATATGAACAATAAGTGTATAATAAACATGAACCTACAGAATCGGTTTGTTTCTAACATCAGAGGGACACTATTTATATTTTCATCTGTTTCCATTGCCTGAAAATAAATCAAATAAAAAGAAGGTTTACAATGCTTACCCTTCTCCTTTGCTATCCTGACTATTCTCATTAAATAATAATGAAAAAAAAAAAAAAACCCTTTTATGTTTTATTGTTTCAGTCAATCAAACAGACCCCAGTACATACTTTTTTAAAGTTTGGTACTTTTCCTCTATCAGTTTCTTTTGCCAAACTGTTAGGCAGTGGTAGGACACACACACACACACACACACAAATACAGCAAACTTCCATACAGTTTCTATCTACCATATTCACTCTCAACTCACATTCTAATATCTACTTTTTGATGCATACATAGGTCAGACAGAGTTTGTTGAGGTAGATTTTCCATGCCCAAAAGATGACATCCATTTATAACAATCATAGTATGTCTAGCCAAGGAGACACAAACAAACATAGATAGATAGATAGATAGATAGATAGATAGATAGATAGATATGATAATCTTCTTTTAGTTTTTGTCATCCAAATCCATTTGCAAAGCTTTGGTTGATCCAAGGCTATAATAGGAGACACCTGTCCAAGGTACCATGCAGTGGGACTGGATCCAAAACTGTGTAGATCTTCCTGTAACTTAAGAATATGCCCTGGCACCTCTTCACTATCTTTTCTCCTTTCCCAGCTGGAATAACCTGCAAAACACCTGTTTCTGTCTCCACCTGGCATAAAGCCATCTTTCTCAGATGAGGGATATTGTCTTATGAGTTATTTAGTATCCTCACTAGTGCTACTCCATGTAAAAAGCACCTAGTAGACTCTGTGAAGTTGTTGGTGTTAGGAAATGGCATCCAGCTATAGAAATGATGTCAAAGCAGACATTGGAGCTTGGCATAGTCCCCTGGCTCATCAACTCCTGTTAAACCATTCAATCCATGCTAGTATGGAAAACGGACATTAAACATTGATGATACATATATATATTGATGATAATATGCAGACAGATAACTGCTATAAGTTTTGTTCAGAGTGGAAGATTCATTGACTTAAAACAATTCAACTGCAGCCATTTTACTTGAAGTTCTCATCAAAGAAAAGACTTAGCTTATTTTATCATTGAAAACTTACCTGTTTTTCATTTTTCTTTAGTTGGCCTCTATTTTCATCATGACAACCTTCTTCTACAGCTATTTTATGCTTTAGCGCAAGCTCTTCAACCTAAAAGAAAAACAAGAAACTAGTTTTGAAACATATTTTCGTTTCCTAATATGAGTAGCATAAATCTACAAATTTTGAAGTGAAAAAAAGGCATATTTCTCCATAAGCACAAACAACAGCATGATAAAAACAAGCATTTATCTCCAAGTTTTGACATGAGCAGCAGAAATATAAACTGTTCTTGTTAGACTATAGTAGGAAACACTTGCAGATGAATTTGAAGCTGACCTTGTCACTAAAATTAGCAGAGGCAAGTTTGTAGAATTAAATTGCCCAATCAAATACTGAAGACAACTCATTTGTGCTTCTTTATAATTAATATTACAAAGAGTATATATTTTCTCTTAGGCTGCACCTGTGGAAATTACAGAGTTTAGTGAAAATTTTAAAATTTGGTGTACTGATGTAATTTTCCACAGTGAATATCAAAGGATATTGAACTTTTTCCAGAAAAATGTTTTAAAAAAGTTACCGAGGTCATTTTGTGCATGACAGCATGCGTTGTCAACTGTAAACAAATTAAATATTGGTAGAATTCTGCTTTATGCACACCTTATAACCCCTTATAACTTTTTTATTTTTTGGAATTTTCAGAAAATTTTTACAAATTTGTATTCTACACATGGGAATTTATAATTTATGCAAAAGAAAAAAAAAAAGTTGGTGTGTGATTTAAGGCCAATTTAGCTATGATCTTTAGCACATCTTACAACCACCATTTAATAAGTGAAAAATGACCAAATGATAAATAGCTTGTGAACAACTAGGCTTGTTACTATGGAAACAGGCATGAATGCGTCCTGTCTGCAGCCTACAATTGGTTAAAATTACTCAAAATTTGCAAATTTAAAAGCTAATAATCATCATCATCAGTGTTTAACATCCATTTTCCATGCTGGCATGGGTTGGATGGCTGGAGACTGGTAAGCCAGGCGGCTGCACCAGGCTCCAATCTGATCTGGCGATGTTTCTACAGCTGGATGTCCTTCCTAATGCCAACCACTCTGAGAGTGTAATGGGTGCTTTTTATGTGCCACCGGCATGGGAGCCAGTCAGGTGACACTGGCATGGGAGCCAGTCAGGTGACACTGGCATGGGAGCCAGTCAGGTGACACTGGCATCAGCCACCTCAAGTGCAGAATGTTGCCCGATGATTCAAAGGTATTTTTTAAATGGGCTGGCTATGCAACACTGGTGTAGGCTACGGCTGTGATCTCATTTTCCTTGCTGGGGTCTTCTCAATCACAGCATATCTCCAGAGGTCTCAGCCTTTCGTCACTGCCTCTGTGAGGCCCAACGTTCGAAGGTCATACTTCACCACCTCATCTCATGTCTTCCTGGGTCTCCTTCTTAAATTCTTTATTTACCGATTGATGGCAAAAATGAATTTCATGTCAATGATTAACACATCATTACACCTAATATGAAATCAATTGGAACAGAAATTGAAAAGTGGCAGCCAAACAGAACAGTACTGATCTAATGGGTAAGGCTGATCTTTGTAGAGGATCTGAAAGTAATTGGGGCTAAAGTATATTTGTCTCTAAGGAGGGTAGCCTAGGCTTTGGGATGCAGATTTGTCATGTATGCAAGGTCCATCAGAACTGAGGCTTAGTATTTGCGTCAATTTTTAGAAACTATTATATAGGTATAGTACATCAAACGGCGGAGGTAAAGAATACGTACACCACCGGTTTTCGGCGTAACAAAAACCCTAACCCTAAACAATGGCAGTGCGTATACTTTACCTTCGCCCATTAAACTGATAAAAGAGAAGTGGTATCAAGATTATTTCCAAAAGTAAGTGAAGTGATTCGAAATAACATCTGAAACCCTGCCACGAAATAAATACGTGCTAATGTTACAAATTTTAGCATATAACTAGCTATCTTTCTTCTCGTAGTTTATTTATTTTTAGGCGTTTCTTTCATTTTTAACGGCAAGGGGAAACCCTACGCAGTCAGCCAAATTTCCCTCAAGAAATTCGCAGTCTAAAACAAAAGATACGATAGACAATGTAGT
>JAOPJW010003435.1:16052250-16062445 GCA_027122535.1 Octopus maya | reverse complement strand
AGAAAATCCATTAAATTTCTTCCAGATGCCTCTAATTTAATTTCATGAATTGTATAAAATTTATACTGCTGCTCACTTCCAATGCTGAACATGCAACGTTTATTCAAGGGAAAGTCACTGAGGATTTCCATTATTGAAATAGTATGTTGTGTGAGCAGCTTCCTTAGTGAAGCGGATGTCAATTAACAAAACTAACAGCGTTGTATCAATTCGACACGCTACACGTTTTTGTGTTTTACAATGTAGTGTTCTTTAAAGAGAAGTTTCAGTTGTGTAAACGAAATAAGTTCCGGAAAGAAGAAAACGTCTTTTAATTCGTTTCGGAATCTTAAAACTATTAGATAATTTTTAACATGTTCATCCTACACCGAATATAATTAAATATCATTATTTCATTTTAATTACTGGTCGTGCTTAGCTTTATGTTCTCTTGAATTCTAGCCTTCTGGAGAGGTGAGAAAGTTCCAATACTTTCCTAATTTCGATTAGTTATAGAAAACAATCGAATTGTGAACTACTTAGTTTGAATATCGATATCATTTCGATTTTAGTCTCTTCTTTTTAAAAGTGAAGTATGTTCCATCCTCATATCTGAGTCGGAGGCCGCCATGTGGTCCACAACCTCGTAGAAATAAAAGCAAAAATCTCCTCCAAATTACATCCAAATTGGTTTGCCATTCGTTTTCTAAAGTAGTTCTAACTAGTCTGAGAGTAGAAGGAAAGTCAAGTCTGGAACATCATTGTTTCTGTATCAGCTCAGTGGGTGCTGATTTGAGGTTAAACAATGCAAACAACTACGACTTTATGAGACTAGTGGTGACCATTACTAGTTGTAGCTATAATCACTACAGGAGGTGAAATTATCTCATCGAGTCGACGGAAGGTTTTGTATAAATTTTGTCACTTGTGCAAAATGATAAGAATCGACGGAAGTGTGATATTTCAGAAACACTCACTAGGAAAACTTACAATATCCATTAAACCTGAAATAGAAACCCAACTAGACGGACACCATTCCATAAGCAGTATCTAGCAGTTCTTTACCTGAGATAGCAACCCGTTGACGAAAGACTTAGTCTATCGAAAGGTTTTGCCTGCAGTTTGTTGCAGGGGAGACAATGTATATCAGTGCCTACTTTAACAGCCAACACTAACTCTTGATATTGAAGGTGGAATAATACAAAATTCCGGGAACGGCAATAGAGATACTGTAGGGAGTGACTGTGTAAAGGCAAACCGTCAGCTTTGAATGTTTTGCTCTGCGAGGTTTATAGATAAGTACTATACTTTTTCGTCATTTTCTTGGTTGCCGTATTACACAGTTGTCAGCAAACCGATAAGAACCCATTACCTGCACACCGGAGGTGCTGCTGATGAAGACAACAAACATTGGCAATTTCCGGTTCATAACCCTGCTGAACGTGAGTTCTTTGAACAATATTATGGTTTATAAGTGTTTATAAACTGTGCAGTGATAATTATTTAGTAACTCATTAAATAATCATTTCAAGCTGATTGAACACGGCGTTATTACATTTCAAAATAACAAGAATCTGTTGAATGAAAACAATTGACCGTAACGGAAAAATATAAACATTAAAATTCGAGTTGAAACTGAATGAAAAGCTGTATAAGATAAATCGCTTTTATACGTGGAAATAAGTATAATAATTATAGCGGAGAACAACGCTGTTTTAAAAATCAAGAGTTTAAGAAAAATATATTGTAAAAGATGAAATTATGATTAATAATTAACAAAAGGCGAATGTATAAGTACACTATAAAAGGGGGTGGGGTTGCTGGCCCGGAATAAAGAGGAACATTGAAACTAAATAGAAAGAGAAGAATGGAAGCTAAGTTAAAAAATGTTAATAGGAACCACTGAGAACTTGTATAAAATGTGAATACAGAAATAGCGCAGTTGATGGAGAAAGTGGAAGCGATTTGCAAAGCAATTAAAAATCATCACATTGTTCAAATTACTCATGGTTGTCTGATGATCGATTACGTGAAACTAAGCAACCTTTTGTGAAATATTTTCAGTTTCAATAAAGCAGTATTTTGCCCTACCTCTGATATTCAAATGCTATTTTCTTTATTTTGTTTTGGATTTATATACTCGCATATGCATATACTGCTCCTTTGATAATTATTAGCGGTTTTCTACCAGAGGAAGAAGGGAGGGCTTAAAATGAAGTTATGTCCTCTGAAATTTTCAGTCACAAACATCTCAATTCCATTGAATATTCAATAGTTAAATCTTTTGATTGTAGAAATGGAAAATTTATTCGCAGAATGACACGTGATTGTGGTAGACTAATGCCAATTACAATTATGAAGTTAAATCTAGAAAACCCTCTAGCAATTAAGAACTTGTAATATTTTAAATGTGATCTTATTGATCTGATAAGTAAAATAAAATTCTGCGAAGTGAACAACAGCTTTCGAAGTTCTCACAAGGGAGGTTTAGTTTAAATTTTCTGTGAAATTCCGACAAATGACTCACCCCCATCTTATGTGACTAAGAACCTTTGCACCATTGACATACTCATCTCGAACGTATAGAAAGGTCGACCTAACTTTATCGAATGAAAGGAAACTAGAAGGGATAGAGCAGAATACTTACCTCAAAGCAAACCTTTTATTACTTTTAACTTAGTCTCTCTGAATTACGGTTAGGAATGTTATAATTCATTTTTAGTGCATCAGCGCATGCTGCAAGAACATTAATATAAAACAGATTTGTAGAGGTACTCAGTTTGATATCGTGGACTTTTTTATCTTTTTACAACTCTCGGTACATGCACGGTCCTCAGATTGATACCCAAACACTCTGAAATGCTCGTATAGGAGTTTCCAGCCTGAAGGCCAAACAATACAACCTGTTGTTTCCAAATTTCTGGTAGAGTGAATCGCGTCATGGTGTTGTTTTTCTCACAGATGGTATCCAATTATCCTTACTATACCGTGTAGTCGATAAAATAAAAAACAAGCAAATTGCATGCACGAAATAAAATCTATAAAATGGTGATAATTTACCTATCACACCCTGTATATATATAATATATTGGATTGTCCCTCTGAAAGTATAGCAGAAATTGTGCTTAGAATTGGGCTTATTACTACATGTTTGCGAGGCGAACTTGTTCATAGCGCCTCTGAGCATCTTCTTAGACGCTAAGTAAGTACTATATAGCTTCGTATCAGTTCACAAATGAAAGAGTGAGCGTAACCTATTGGAACATAAAGTGTTACATCTGTGACCACCCTCTTTTGTAACTCTTATAAGAATGCGTCATTATTTAAGACATAAGTGTAACTTGACTGCTAGATCTAGCAGGTTCTCAGTCCATGTATGAACAGCTTCCTTGGCTCATCGGAATAAATGTTATAAGAGGAGGATGTAAACCAATTAGTCATTTGGTCAGTTCTACATTCCATCGAGTTGATCACTTAGTATCGCTTTAAAGAAGACATCAATTCATTTGAAGTGTCCTTAATTAACGAAAATTTGAGTTGCAATACAAACAGAGAATAGAGTATGACTATTTGGTGAATTATTATAAAGTTTTGTTTCAATTAGTTCGCCTTCAACAAGTCTGCAAAATATTGACAGTGAAATGCTGACATTTGCTTTCATGTCAGAATCGACTCCAACATTTAGGTCATATATTCGGCACCATATTAATTTTTAGTTTGAACAGTAGAAAGACAGATAACAACAAAGATCAAAAATCAAAAATGAGAAATAATTATGAAAGACAATTGGAAGTTAGTGGAATGCCAACTAAGCAACTTGATTTTGCGCTCTTGGCACTCTTATTATTCCATTTCCTCATCAAGTCAAAGACTGAACCAACCAATTGAGAGGTGGAGAAATTACCTTGTAATACCAAGTTTGATTCTTCTACATTCTCACTTTAAGTCTTGTCTGGGTTGATTTTTTCATCTTTCAAGGGTCGATTAAATACGTAGTAATCATATTTCTGTATATTTGATCGATTGAATCCATTTCTGTTTCCCTGTTTTTGAGGTCTTGTGCCTTTGTTAGAAATCGATATTATTCGACAAAAGATGACAGAGCATATCAGAAACAATAGAACCCCAGACAAGATGTCTGATAAGAGTTTGTTTTATTTCATCATATCTGCGTACAAATCTCACATCAATCAATTTTGCCTTCATCTTTCTGAACTCGATAAAATTGGATCGATTCATAAACAAAGATCGATTCAATTGACTATCGTTATACTCAAATTTGTGGCTTTGTGCCAAAGTTACAAATGATTATTTCCCTTAAAGGGGAACTGGAGTGTCAAATAATACGCTTAACTAAATGTATTGTATTATTTAACTGTAGTTCGTAGAGTCGATGACGCTTCATTCTCGAACACACCCTTGATTTTAATTTGAATTTTCTAAAACAGATACACTTAAAAATAAGGTCTTAGCACGTGTGCATACTTTACTTTCATATTTTGTTAATGGATTAGTGACCTATAATTCCAGTTGATCACTTGTAATCTGCAATTTTCTTTTACTTTACAGTATGGAGACAGTAAATTTAGTAAAGATACGTCCACTCGTAGGCTTAAAATTGGTTATGAAAAATGTAACCTTCGCACTCTAGCACGCATTGTAAACTTATGAAACATGCTTTAGGAGAGTGATAGCGAGTTTGGCTCAGGGTAATACCTTGGCTTTATCCTTCTGTTCCGATTCTTGTTTTCAGGTTTGGTCTTAAAACCCTCATCATGCAGTTTTAAACTATGATCTTGATGGCCCTTTCATTTACAAATGAGTGGCTTTAAACCAATGTGAATAATACTTTATTTCTTACATCTAGAAATATCTCGGTACTAAATAAGATAACAAAATGAAAACTAACATGTCGGGGAGATGTTCATGCTTTTTCCGTATGGTATTTTGGAGACAAACACATGTGGGTAGGTTGCTTCAAAGATTAAAACCAATATTGTTTGTTCAGCAGATTGTTACAATCAATATTCCGGTGTTCGCTACACCATTTTAAGCTGCTGTTGTAATTTGAAACATTAACAATATCTAATAAACGATCCAATTTAATGCATTTCAAGTGACAAAAGAAATCATTACAACTTCGTAAAACTTTGCTTTAATGATGTCAATTGATATATTTTATCTGGAAGTTATGGTACGTTGCACACATATGTATTAAAACACTCGCATACACATATACAAACACATTTAAAAAAAAATGTCATTGAATTTAAAGAAATATTCTATTCAATGTTCAGTTATCAGTTGTGAAATAAATACTGCCTTAAAAAACAATGTTATTTTGTTCGACATATAAGTTAGCAGGAGATTATAAGGAATGCATCAGTATCTAATTTAAATTTTTAATCACTAGAATTGTGTATGAATGAATGAATAAAGATTTCCATTGTAAATTTGTAAATGCTTTTCCCCGAGATATAAAAAAAAATTATCATGAACGAATCATTCACTTATTTAACAAACTCATTTAGAATTCTTTGCAATAGAAAAATCATAAAATGTCAACGAAAACATTTATTGCTTGCTGTTCAATAAGAAGTATTCATCAGTTATAGATTGGGGAAAAATTGCGGTTCAAATGAAGTGTTGATCCTTCGTTAACTGACTAAAACATATTTCCTCTTTAGAGTGGCGAGAAGGGGTATAACTCAATAGAGAAATAGTGGTGTACATCTATTTCTAAGTGTTGTACTTTCACTTTATGGAAGGATACAAACTATATGCAGTCTATATATTGTCATGTATTTGCCCTACGTTAACTTGACACAGAAGAGAAAGGAGAATACATTTACGCAAAGAAATAGACCAAAGCAGGCTGAAAAAATAAAGAGTATCGGGCAACTAATTCTTAGGGTCAACATTCGCATCACTTTTCTAACACTGCGCATCACGTACAATATCAAGATATTTAATGCATACTTCATCCATAACACTTCCATGTCGAGTTGCAAGTACCATTGGGACGAAAAGACACCGATGCGAGATCAAAGCTGATCCTCTGGTGTAGCTTTCTTTCACTGCAATACAAGATCAGCGCAACTCACGTTCGTATTTGTCTAAAGCTCAAGAGAAATGGCGGATTTTGCATTGCAATAGTTCGAGTATCGTGCGATTGTCGCAAGGAAATATTGTCAATTCCAGAATTTTATCAGGCGGAAAGTAGAATATAGGGGAATAGTTATGAGGCTCCAGCACAATTCACGAATGCATTGTAATCGTTTGTAAGAGATAGTCTTGATTATTAAAAAACATAAAAGCAAAAACAAAAAACTTAAGGATGGACAATTTCCTAATAATAAAAAATATTCTAATGGAATAAAATAAAAGGCCCTGGACGACAGATTCAGTATGCCATCACATTGATGGAAGTAAGTATCTGGATCAAATTTTGTCTGCGGTATATCATTATGTCTATTATTTTATCACCTTGCTCTTAACCCTCTACCAATAAGCAGACAAAGAATATTGATTCACATGCTATGTTGATAATCATCTAATTTCGTATCCCGAAGCGCATTAAAATTAAATTTCTTCTTGGTTAAGATGTTCGAATGTCACAGGAAAGTATACAGGGTAACTGAATTCGTTTTAAATAACGAATTCTTGCTTGGCAAACTAACAATGCTATCACTGACTAGAAAATGAAAGAAAATGAAACTTTCGTACACTCCGGGTTGGGTTATTTTGGAGGTAGGTATCATGACCACAGTATCAAGGTGCCGATCGATAAATAAATACAATAGAGCAGGTATAATGCGTTCCTGAAGCGCTGGTAGTAATGATTAGTATTGAGAATTGTCCTTCGGAGAAAATTGATGATGTACCAGAAAGATTAGTCCTATATGGTCTTGGTGAAAACAAATGTGAAGGGTTGGAAGAAAGAAATAACACTGAAGTAATTGTTTATGTGTTCTTCAGTTCAAGATCAAAATCAAAAGACAAGACTTATAATCAGATACCATAAGCCATGTTTAGAAGTGTTTATTCTATTCCGTGCAATACATTACAAAATATGATCTGATTCAAAAACAAGATGATAGGCTTATATTAGAAGGAATATGCAACAATTATGCCTCGGATGTGGAATGCGTACATGCAAATTCTTTTGTGAGATCTGATATATTTCTAAATAATATTAAAAGCATAAATAAAATGAGTTGATCTGAAAAAGAAATCCTAGTTAGTTCTTAGATTTAGCTTGTCGAGATCTTTCCTCTCATATCATGCTGCATGCAGCAAACTATCTTGCCTGATATACTTCTATGTAAGCGACATGATTTCACCCTCTTAAAGAGGAAGCTGATAAACGAAAGGTTATTTATTATATTGCTTCCTGTTCACGCTATATTATTTATCTTCCAATTTGTAAAGTATTTAAAACTACTGAACTTTGATTGATTCTGTCTACAAAATCATTTCTTCACGAAACTATTACAGGATATTTCACCTTTCACTTTTCTTTCTCTTCAATATTTAGCGCATTGCATTTAAATGTCATCTGTTCCGAATGGCTGTCTAGAAGTTTCAAATTCATTGACAGGCCACATTGTGTATTAGTCAAATCTGATTCTTTCCAACTCAGTAACCCTGGATGTAAGTGTTTCGAAACAAGCTAGAAAGTTGTTCAAGTATGACTGAACAAATTAAACATATCCACGTCTCACAGCAGTTATTGAATTAATTACGCTCGAGTTCATTTCAGCTTCTTTTTCTTCTGGACAATTTGAAACATATATAATAATTTAATTAATATAAATACAAACAGTTCAAACTGTCTCTGCACTTAGCAATAGTAGTTTCTCTCATATATTTAATGTTGCTGTTAGCATATAACTTTATACCCAACTTCGTTCTCTATTTTTACTCTTCAGATTTGTTCTAATATTTATCAGAAATTACTTTTGTAACCAAGAGAGCTATACTAAGTACACTTCTCTCGCTCACAAGAACTAATGAGCTATCTTGTACGTAATCACTCTGCTCGTTTATTATAGCTGCAATAATTATTCTGAAGTTTTAAAATGTCTACATATAATACGTTAGATATCTAAATGTTTATTAAACTTATTAAAATATTTTTCGAACTTAGATTAATATAAACAATAGTTTATACAAATATATCATTTTTTACGAGCTCGTTATGACATAATGCCAACAGAATTCAAACCAGAGTCCGAAAGATTGCATTTCTATCCAAGAGAGTTAATTTCAAAACAGTGAGCTAACAATGGATATATTCCAGAATTTTTCAATTATACTGCTGTTCACAGCGATTAGGCAGTTTTTACTGGGCTTAAACGAGGATAAAGTAGATAAATGAAAACAATAACGACACCAGTGTCATCAAATCAACAACGAGTCAACCGAATATCACAATACTAAGCAACAGTCCAACAGTCAGAACTATCAACGCATGTATTAGCCCCTCTGTGGATGTTCTTGTCACCAACTTTATCAGTAAGAACAGCATTAGCAAGAGGTCTAGTAGGGTCGATGCTAGGACGAATTAATTCACATGAGCATGTAAACACAAAGAGTCACTGGTTTTGTAAAAGAGAACAACTGAGATAAGTAAGAAGAATCCCAGAGAGGAAAGTAGAAAAGTCGCTTCAGTCCTCTCTGTGGATGAGTTAGAAAGTACCGGGAGATGCACTGTAGGATGCCAGTCCTTCGCCGTTAAAAATCAGTGCGTAGAAAAGACGACATCTGTTTAGACACCTGATTGAGATGTTGGAGTAGAAACCTTCTTCAATCACAACAGGCATTATGGAATGATAAACTTTAGGTCTTTTCACTCCTAGTGTGAGGCAAAGTGCCATTCCAACGCTTCAAGTGAGAGATATGAGAGAGAAGTCATATTCATTCAATCGTGTATGAATCTGCGAATGACGAAATTGCCAGTGCTTATTGTGCTGCATTAAAGAAAGAACGTAATGGCTGATATTTGATATTTGCCGTTTTATGCGATAAGAAGGAAGAGATGATAATCCTAAATGTGTACTGGCTCTAATAGAAGGAATCGTTGTGAATAGAAAGATATGAAAAAAAAAAAGATAGCAGTCTCGATTTGATTGAGCTGCAACATGAAATCCGGATGACGATCATGTGCTACATGTGTCGTGGCATGAGTCAACAAAAGGTCTTCCGATAACAAACAAAAACAATAGCAGCAAAAGCAGTTATCACACTAACAGCAACAACAAAATAAGTAATAACAGCTATGTCATCAACAAGAAAAGCAGCTGCAATAGTAACCCCCAGGAAGTCCCTATATAACGTGGAAACGTTTCGGAAAGACAAATCAAAAATCAAATCTTTTCGGGAAGGATTTCAAAGAATCCCTCATCATCGAGAATACAAGATCACATTTTTCCCTCTAAGACGACGATTCTGATCACAATAATTTTCATTTTCCATATTAACATGGTCGCACATTATCGATTCCATGAATGCACACGAGCTGGAATCGACCTTGAGACAAGTTTAATTTGCCAATGATTTTAAGGTGGTTAAGAGTGGCGAATTGACTTTTATTGCAAGTTTACGCGTGTTGTATAGCAGGTCGAAGAGAGTGCTTTTCTTTTGTGGAAGGGTAACCATGGATATGTGCAGTTCCTGGATTGGCCCTGGGGGTCAGTCATTTTATCGGGTAGTTTCCTGGTTATTTACATTATCTATTGCTCATGTTTCAATCTTTAAATCGATGTAAATCTATTTACTAGTCACAATACTCAATTCTATTCCCGCATACCAACCTTACACGATTCCATTCCTCTCGTAAATGTATGTCATACAGATGCCGACTGTTCAATATGAACATAAATTGTATCGATCTCACCAGTCTTGCAGGACCTGCAAGTGTCAAGGAGGAAACCCCTCGCTTCTTAAGTTCAAATTCACACAACACTTTGTAATGTTAGAGAAAAAATATACACACGCACATATTCCTTTTCCTGATTAATTAATCACTCCTAATGTTTATTTTGTAAAAAAAAATGCTATAATTGGTTTCCAAGAAGAGTCAGAAGAAAGTGATGAGAAACCATATAAAAAAAATAACGCTTGAGAAATAAAGCATTTTTGTTGTTGTTGCTCTTATTATTATTATTATTATTATTGTTTAATAGTTTTATTTTTATAACGTGCTTTCACTTCA
>JAOPJW010003435.1:15921113-15932148 GCA_027122535.1 Octopus maya | reverse complement strand
CTTGAGAAATCTTACCTTTCCTCACCAATCTGTCGTAAGGTGACTCAGTTACGGATGAATGAACTGGAACAATGTGAAATAAAACGTTTTGCTCAAGAATAGAGTGCACAACCCGTCACAGAATCGAAACCACGCTCTCACGATCGTGAGAGCAGCACTCTTACCACTAGAACATGCACCTTCACTTGTGGCGGTACACCGGGCCAAAGATAAAGTCTAGTGTTCATTATTGCCATTAATGTGAAATAACTTTGATATACAATGATTATAACAAGAAACCAATAAGAAATAATCTCTTGTTATTATAAACATTAATATATGTGTGGAAGATATAAAATCTTAGAGCAATGGACGTGAGAAATGGTTAAGTGATGAATTCAGTCCGTTGTGGCATTTACGTTCGGCCGATTAGGTGCTGTACTTCGTCGTCGCATGATCAACAAGTAGATATACGTTGTAAAAGATAGTCAAATCAATACATAATTCGTAATATGTATTCCTGGTTAGTTGTGATTCCTAGTCAAGTGTGATCTAATAGCTTGTACCATTCTTTTCCTACTTGATTTGGGCGCCTATGCAGTTACGTCCAGACATAAAATGATTTGGTCTACTACACTTAGCTAAGCGGAAAACTATATATGTAACATCTGGATTGCGGAAAAAGGAGAGTGAAAGAGATGGGGAGAGAAACTTAGCATCTCTCTCTCTCTCTCGCTTTCTCACTCATACAGTTGCTCCGTGGAAAGTGTTTATAACCCATTTAAAAACATACAAAAAGTCCCGATAGATTCACTTCAACATTTAAATTAAATATGTGTGAAAATATTTTCGTCCCTTTCACACCGCGACCCGTTCACTGACAAAACTTCGTGCTGTACATTGTTTTGTTATTGAAGAAGTCGTGGTTTCAAAGCGACGAAAATATTTTGACAAAAATTAGATTTAAATGCTGAAGTGAATCTAACGGGTGTGCGTGACTTTGAATGGCTTGTAAACATCTTCCACGCTGCAATTGGATTTGTTTCAGCACACGATCTCAGATCAGGTCACCTGCTATGCAAGCACATCGCCGTAATACACGTCTTTGTTTTTCAGAGCTTCTCCTCTGTATGCGAATTATTGCGATGACTGAAACTAAGGAACACCGTGCTTCTGAGAAATACGCTGCCATGAGCAAAGCACAAGACTATGAGGTGTTTCCACGCTTTAGGAATGGTCACTTGTTGCTGGGAAGGCCAATCTCGTTCAGTACGAAAGTCGGCCTCCCGAACGGCTGAAAACACCATAAAGATTAATGAACTGATCCTATATGACCGTCACCGAACAACTGACGAATCTGTTGATATGACTGGTGTGTCTTGGAGCTCCTGCCAACGGATTTTGAACGAGAAATTGCGAATGCAAAGAGTCGCAGCAAAATTTTTCCTCACTTGCTCGCGGAATATGAAAATCAGGCACTACTGAATGCCTGTCGTGAACTGTTGCAAGTTGATCTAGATTATTTTTGAAGGCCATCGTTGGCAACGAAAGGTAGAGCTACGAAAATTGCAGACGTTTAAGACGTGAAGAAGAAGAACAACGGAGGCATAAGAGGCATCACTTCGCAAGATTTCCAACACTGCTTCGAATAGTGGAAAATGCCTCTGAACCGATGTATTGCTTCAAATGGAGATTACTCTGAAGGCGATAAAAGTGTGAAAATGTAAAACTAAAATAATATAGCAAAATCCGGTCTCTTTTGCGTACCCTCTCGCATGCTGTTAATTCAAGATAAAAGCAAACAAATAAATGATCGTAAAATTGTGGTTTCGATGCCTGGACCAGGTGAAATGTTGTTTTCTTGAGCACTAAATTTGTTCTTGATCACTTCATCTTGAGTACTTCATTTCGGCATGGCTCGAGGAGGTAATCTTCACCATTTGTTTTGAGTATCAGTATATTACTATCTTCAAACCAATTTATGTCTTTTTTAAATATTTCTTTCCGATTTCGCATAATGGCTGCAGTAGGATCACACGAAACGAAACGCAGTTATTTTCGCCATATGTGCAGAATACAGTGGTATAGAATTGTCCAAGTTTCTAAATGTTGTAAGATCTTTTATATACAAAGTCAGTTGCAAGTGGAAAACTGGCGGGAATGCTTGAACTATGTCAAAAGGAAAAGGCATACATCCTAATTCTTCGATATTATAAGGATACCGACATTTATCCGACAACTTCAAAACAATTGTTGATTATCCTTGATTATCTGTGAGGGCCATCTCTGAGAGAACTTCAAGTGTCGGAATGAATTGTTAGATAAGTCGTCTCTACAAAAGACAGGCCAATTAATGTCAGAAATGATACAGGAAGACCGTTGGAGCCGTCTCAAGCAGATATTTAACAAGAAATACAACATCTCGAGCTGGCTGGACAAGAGTAGCAAGGTAGCTGGAGAACTCGCGCATAATTAGAAAGACTTTCTTTGCAGCATCATCAATGCGCTGTAGCCGTACGATACATGCCGACGATAACTAGTAACGAACGTCATGTTATTCCACATCACATCTTTCCACAAAGTCTCATGATCGATGTTGCTAGATGTGATGAGTTGCTCGAAACATGTTCTGTCCTGGATGGATGAAGTACGTAATGGAATGTAATATATGTTTCAATTTGACTCAATAGATTTTTACAAAGTCCACTACCTCAAGAATGGATGTCAGACGATCATGTAACTCTAAACCTGAAACTTTGAAACTCACCACTGGAGTGATTTTGAAAGGGAGTCTAGTATAGAAACTCACAATAATGTGGTTTACCTGAAGGTAATCTTTGTCCAGGTGATGTCCGATCTGCATAAGGACAATTTATTGCTGGCATGCCAACGATTCCAATCCCACGTTGAAGAAGACATCAAAGCTGAAGTCGGATTCCTATCATAAACTTATGAGAAAGATTACCGAAGACATGTGCACAAATTTTTATTAGAATACATTTCGTTTCAACTAGATTTGTGTTAATTTTTCAAACTAAAAAATTGTCCTCAAATACCACTGGCATCCTTTTAATAGTTTTAATGGGGAACTGGAAACGAGATTTTATTTATTTTTCTTCTTGAAATTTCGGCATCATCTTAACAAATGTCCATATGTGGGACAGGATTTGTTGCATTTGTTAAGGATTGTAAATATGTAGTGGACTTCATTAGGGCAAACTGAATGTATTTTGATTGCTTGAGGTAAAGTATGTATTAATGTATTAATCTATGGCTACTATATATACTCTAAATTACAATTGCACACAAATGCACGTATACATATATACGTACGTACATACAGGCATACATGCATACGTGCATCCATACATGCACGTATATACAGATTACCCGCATACATATTATGGTAAACATAGAATACAAATGGAATTAGTAAAAGCTTGGTTACTTTGAAAATATAATATCGATTAACTTGCTTTTAGAAATAAATGAATTTGAAGAAGTAGCTTCGTGCTAATCATTTCACGTATCTGGTAGTCGATTTAAAGATAGAATCTTTCCTAGTTACATTAAAAACATACATGACAGTTAATGTCAAATACGTCTTAATTTGCATCGGCTATTACAAGTATTCAAGTTAGATCAATAAGGAGAGAGATAATAGTTCTGCACTTTTCTGTAACAAATAATTACATTTGTTTCAATACTACTTAAACTGCACAAACATAAATTTATATTGGTTTAACCTATACTAAAATGGCTAGACGCATTTGTGAAATGGTATGTTAGAGAGAAACTTATTATCGTAATCAGTATATTATAACAGTGTCACTCGAATTTATTACCTAGAATTATCCCTTTGACAAGTAAATAGTATGAATTTGTTAACGCGCCCGCAAAAATTGCCCATGTTGATACATTTTTTAATATTTCATAGGTATTATGCTATGACTTTATTTACGTATACGTGCTAGCTCACAGTTTCTATTCTTAATTGATACAAGTCAGATCTGATAGTATCTACACAACCGATCCATAAGAAGTAACTATGAATTTTATGATTTTGGTAGCAAACATATTAAGTCTCAAATGTGAAAGTCTACATGACGTTAAAGACATAAAGCCGGATAAAAAAATACGTTTCTAATCCTGTTGTTCAGATTCAGGACCGCAAAAGTCGGCATTACCTATAATCAAAGGCAATTATGCAGAGACCAAACTTAGTTATCCTTAATTTCGGAATATATGAGATTGAGGAATAATGCACGAGCGTTTTTTTTTAATGTAAAAACGCACGCAGAAATAAAACGTATTGGCAAAATGTTCTACGTTATTTGAAAGAGAATTCATTGCTCTACAAGTTAGTGTGTTTTGAATTTTTAATTTAATTGATGTTTGTATATTTTCAGATCGTTAAAATGGAATGTCAAGTGGACAAAACTGAACATTTTCGACACTATTTGCTTTTTGCATTT
The DNA here is from genome assembly GCA_027122535.1 of Octopus maya. NCBI lineage: Eukaryota > Metazoa > Mollusca > Cephalopoda > Octopoda > Octopodidae > Octopus > Octopus maya. The sequence continues at coordinate 15,927,694 of JAOPJW010003435.1, read as the reverse complement.
AATCGAGGTGTTAAGCCCACCGAAGCTGCTTGGGAGATTTGTACTGTGTATGGAGAAGGATCACTGCCCCAAAGTACCGCACCGCATCGGTTTCCGCGAGTTCAAAATTAGAATTTTGAATTCAAGGACAGATCACACACCGGTCAACCAAATGAGTTCGATGAACCTTGCCCATTGAGTGAAGGTTCCAAACCACAGTATTTTTTTATCACAATCCATACACACACACACACACACACACACACACACACACACACACACACACACACACATTAAACTTCACTCGTCCTAAATTTTGAAACATTGTTCACATCGGTATTTTACATTTTACTTTGCCATGTCCAAATTTTAAAGTATAGTTGTATACACACGATCACCCTTATAATTCATCACCTGGATTCAAAGATTCCATTTTATATTTGTACGTGAAATGTTTATGTTATGAACTCATTTTAAAATTTTAAATTCACGTTATTGCAATCATATATATGATGGAGATAATCTTGGAAAAGCGCCAGAAAAGGTATTGATTATATGCATATGAGTTTTCAATATGTACCAATTCAGAATTTCTACAAATAAGTTTATTTCCAGCTGCATTTCGGTTATACCCGGAATCTTTTATCTAATCTATCTCGAGGTTTAGTTACATAATTGGTTGTTCTTAGATGTCCCTCAAATTAATGTTGAGGTAAAGTAATTTCTTTTTTGAATTAATAAAAACAAATTGTTCTGATTGATGCCGATGCACTTGGTAGAGTTTCATTTTATAATAAACAAAACAAGACTTACAATGAACTAAAATTTAAAATTGCGCAGGATCTTTATTGTTACGCAGTATAATGATTTAATATTATACTGACATTGATGCAATTGTTTGTTACAGCCATCTTCTGCCTACCTTGGAATTTCCTATTTAGATATAAAGAAATAAAAAAGAAATTTCAATTACCATTCAAGATTATTGAAGGGCAACTCGATATGCAACTTTAGGCTACAGTCGTATTTCTTTTTTTTTTTTAAATAAAAAGATTCTTTTTTTTATTATCGAAGAAGAAACATTCTGAAGATAATAGTAACAACAGTGACATTTAGAAATGTTTCATAAAATAAACCTTTCAGCAATGTAAAAGTTAATGGACTGAAGTAGAACTGCTAACATACGTATCACAGTATCCATTACCACCATACATGTTAATCTCATTTATCAGAAATATCACGCAACACGTAAATCTAACCTATCCATAACTGATGAAGAAGAGAAAAAAACATTTCTGATATACGCGTATCTTGGAAATCTTACTCCATTAGGCGAATAGTATATACAGAAGAGATAACATATATCCACCATTTTAAGCTGAAAGAAGACTGTGTTTTCTTAGGTTTCTTCTTTTTTATTTGCTACTTTTCTTTCTATATTATCACCTTTATCTGAGGTGTGACAAAATAGAGGATTCCATTCAAGTCATCTGAGGTATTTTTTTTTTGTAATGTATCTCTTGAATATTATTTTCCTAGTAAACAACGAACAATACATATTAGTTGATTCTACGATGTTTCATCGAAAAGTGTATAGAAGAGTTTCTTGCTACTTATTAACATTCTTTATTCCATGTGTGACGTGGGAACCTGAATATTGAATCCACTTGTGATTTCAATTAAATGCAATGTGTACCTACTATTTTTTAGTTTCTAATCGGAAATTATCCTCACAGAGATTCTTTTGCTTCAACAGCCTAAAAATAAATAAATAAATAAAACAGGAACTGTATTCTTTTGTTTCCTAGTTTTAAAGAATTGTATAAGCCAACACGAGGATATGAATTTCGTGTGCTCTTCTAAATCTAGATTTCTTAAAACCAATTACAAAAGAAAAAAGTTTCATTCTGTCTGATGTCTCGGTCATGTCATTTCAACTCGTCGCCTGATCAAAACCCTTTTCCTTTCATTTAAGTGACGTGGTTATGCATTTAGCAAATATAAACATTATTCCTTCTATTACCGTTATTAGAAAGTTATCAACTACATTTATTGTAATACAGTCTTATATTTAAAATGTATTTTCATGATGCTTTTAACCATATATTAAGTAACTTTATAACGATTTCTAAGAACATTGGAATATATTAGAAGACACCTTCATCTATTAAAATATCTGTTCATTTCTCTGGGCATTCTAGGATGTGTTAGAAAGACTATAATTCCAGCTTCATTAATAATAACGGAAAAATAGTTTGTGAAAATAGGTGAACTAAGGTGTCTGTTAATAATATCTTTTCAAAGTGTATTTTACTTGTAAGTGAAAAGAAAATAATTTATTTGAGGTATTAAACGGCATGGCAACCTCAGATTGAATCCTTGTTCTTCAGCGTTCATCTCTAATTTTCTAAATATAGAAAAAAATCATATCAGTATTTTAACGTACAGTTAAGAATGTTAACATAAACTCATATTTGTGCCTCCACCAAGATATTAATAATATATTATTAAAGAACAAATTAGACACATGAGCTTGTGTTGAAATAAGCTGGAATTCTAGTTATTCTGATGCATTCATGAACTTACATAATAAAGAACCAGAAATGATATACCAAAGAATGATATTCCATTATACCTATGAAGCACTTTTAATAATTTGCAAACCATAGAAATCCTCATTTTTGAAAAGAAAGCTGGTAATCCTTTTGTCACAATTGCGAATTCGTGAAAATTTTCGTTGTAACAAATAAAGGGAAGCGGTGAATATAACCATTGTATAAAGAGGAACAAATATTCTCCGTAGTCATCCATTCTTCTGTATGGCTGCTTCTATCTTGCGTCTTGTTGTGCGTATGTTCCAAGCTTATTCATATTTACTGATTCAGTATGATTTCGGTGTTGACTTCTTTATTGAAGGGTGCCACATTATGTCAACTAATCTAAAGGACGGTTTACTTTAGTATCGTTGACACAATTAAATACGAAGGGAGTGTCTATATGTTCTTTCGACCAGTTAGAAATAGCAGGTGTATCACATCGTACCATCAACCCATTCCTACACATTTCAAAACAAAGTTCATGAGAAATACGTACATCATGGCTGGATTATAGATGGAATAGTTATGTTCGAGTAGCCTGGGGTTAAACAACAAAAGCAATCCAAATATATCATTATCCATTTTCCATAGCTTTTCAATTCAATAATATAATGTATAATATCATTAGCTCCACCAGACATCTTTCTGTTGCATTAACGAGGCTATTCAACTTTTCCACCAACACTTCCTGAATATTACTTCGCTCTTTGTCGAAATGATATATATAGTTTTCATTATTACTCATCGGTTCTTTGTTTTTATATAACATAAAATACGAAAATACAGATTACAATAACATAAATATCATTTCTGTATTTTATTGATACTAAATTACAGAGGAAAGCAATGAAAGTTAAACATCAAAATAACATCGAAATAAATGATCTATTTTAAGTTCAGAGCATTGAAGCTTAATAGTAGAGACAATAGACAGTGGCCTAAGTGATTCTGAGTTTGCAAATGTCTAATGTCTGTTTGAGTAGGAAAACCATCGGAGAGTTCAATGGATCGGCCCTGTTCACCTAAAACGCAACATGTCAACACAAACTGGAATTTTAACCCTCATATCACAAGTCTAAGAGATAGTGGTGAGAGGTAAAGATACACATAACAGTACTAAGTTTAATGCGAAAACTCACTGCAACGTTTACATTGGAGTTGCTAAACCAATTTCATCGATGAAACAAATTGTTTCCAGTCCACGTATTTCCACTGAAACTAAAATAGGGTCCGTACATATCTGAGGAGATATATATATATATATGTCATGTGACTAGTCAAACCTACTTTCTCTACTGGTGTGTATTTCTGCAGAGACTTGAAACTATTTAAAGCAGGGTTCAGTGTCCTTTCCTAAGCTACCTTAATCCCTATTTAAGGACAGGCAGTATCACAATAGATTTTATATTCAGTATCGACATTTGCTTAACACATTGCGCCGGGTTCGCATCCTGCGATAGTCGATCACATAGGTGGCAGTAATGTAATTAGTTCAATGAAATCGATGCATGCATTGTGTATAACAGTTAACCGAGATTCAATACAAGGAAATAACGTAGTTTTGAAAATAGGAAGAAGAGGAGGGCCCTACGATGTTATTTGAACTGCATAAGATAGTAACCAAATCTTCTTTATAGTAACCCTATCATCTCTCTAAATGGTCACTTTAGATACATTACAATTGAATAAAAGCCATGTTAGAATGTTTCACAAGGTGAACCCGATCCGTGGTCGTATAGAAACAATATATAATTTAAGTATGAAGGAGTGAGAATAAACCCCCACAGTTTACTGTATGTGTTTATTCTCATTTCAAACACCATATCTGTGGAACCCTGATTTAACAATTCTGTAATTGATAGAAAATGTAGAGCATGTGAGTGCTATTCTACATCACTTTCCTTATCAAAGGAAATTAATTGTTTTAACATAGAAAAGAAAGATAGACATATCAGTCATATTGTTGTTACCACTCGAAAAAAATAAAGCGTTTTCGATATTTGCCTGGTGCTATTTTACTTTTGATATAAATCGATTCACGTAATAAGCAATTATATTGAAAATATACTGTAACTTTGTTAAAACAAAGTTTGTGGAGTGTGCTGTACCAGTAAATCGCAGTACATATATCCTTCCGTGTATTGATCTAGCTTTTTAGACATCTGGAATTGTATATCAATAGTATATATTAGCATTAATGCTGGCAAGTTTCTCTGTCTTTATTAGAATTTATGGTCGTGTTTCGAGTTATAAGTTATTGCTATTAAATAAAAGAAACGGTTAACTATCAGGGGCAACAGAATTTTGGATTGAAATAATCAAGAGGTCAGCTTTATGTTTCCTTCTTACAGAAAAGACAATTCAGGGACATGACATGTACAGAGCTCGTGAACTCAGTCGATTTTGGTCCTTTCTCCTCGATAATCTTTGATATTAAACTATTGTAAGAAGTTCTTACTAAATTCTAAACAAAATATAGAAATCAAGTTTGACATGAACATTCGAAAGTGAGAGAGAGCAATTTAGAATGAAGTGACGACGCTCTCTAGCAGGTCCCACAGCCAGAAAGAGACTCCCTCATTTGCTCATCAAAATTAAGTATATAAAGCCAATGGAATGGCAGACGAAGATGCAGTTTTGACCTGGGAAAAATCCTGAAAATTTTAATTGTTTATAAAAAGATCATGAAAACATAATTTAGCATATATAATTTAACTTTAAGGCGTTAGGTGATCAGATTTGAATTGTATTGTAATTGAAATACGAAAAGAAAAAAAGAGAAGCTATTTTGGTACAGAGGCTTGATAAAAAGAGGAAATTAAGAAAATTCTATATAGCTGTTGCTCTATCATTGGAATCAATTTATTGACTTAAACTAAGATGACGCTGTTAACTGCGACACCAGCTGTTGTCGACCGTTTTCGTTGAATATTTGCTGATTGCAATGATATGAAATTACATTTTCTTTCCAAGAAACTGAATGAAATATTTAACTATATTATGTTTTTATATTACACCTAAGTGGACAGAATATCAGATACTTTATTTGAACGCATAAAAAAGAAACCTGAAACACATTCTTTCGTATCGCAATAGTAATTATAATATTTAATTCTAACGTTTGATAAAGCCAGGAATATATGGGGGACTGCGTAATACTAAACATAAAATGCCACTGGTAAATTAATACCAAATGTTGTTAACATACCGAACTAAATGGGATAACTTGAAATTCTTCATATTACCAGTATTATTCCGTCTTTCGTCTCCTCGTCATGACAAAATATGCTTGGGGGTAATTCTTTTTTATAATAAGAGTGAATGCTTGAAATTGTGGAAGTGTTTATGCCTTACTAAAGTGTTACATATTCAACTGAAATAAATATACACATTATGAACAAGTACACAGACGTATTCAACAATAATATGTACGACAACCGTTCCTTGGTAAACAATATACCCATTTGTTGCAACCACGAATTACAAACGTAAGTAACCTTCATAGGATAGAATTTTTTCCCCTATGTTTCGAATTGCTTCATTGTTGTCTTCTCTACTATTTTAGTTGCAGTATATATCTTTGTTGGCTTTCAATAATATTACTTGCATGGTTTCAACGTTTGTGGATGTCGTTCGAAGTTTTCATGTGTTATCAATACTTGCAGTTCCATGATACCATGATGGCAGTTCAGGGTTCTTTATGCAAGACACCAGCTCGTAAAAGAATTTTACACTCAAGCAAATTAAGCAATTAACTTCAAAATATATTGATATATTAATGGGTTATGATAAGAAACAGAACTGATGTACATACACTGAACCGCAACAGAAACGCGATTTTTTCAAATGTCATTTTTGAATGGTAAATTCTGAAAATTTATTTCGGGGATGTAAGTGCAAACATTCCAAGACATGTTAGTTTATGGTGAATTCTTCCTATATATATATATATATATACAGGTAACTCAATGTCCACGCCACGCATGAAAAAGATTATTATCTATA
>JAOPJW010003435.1:14837595-14848109 GCA_027122535.1 Octopus maya | reverse complement strand
TGTGTGTGTGTGTGTGTGTGTGTGAATTTGTTTCTATATAAGCAATTTGAACATAAAATATCTCGTATTTATCCTCTTGATGATAGGTGTTTTCCTACTTTTATAATATTATATAATTTCTTATTCCTTAATTAATATTTACTTATTTAATGAAAAGATTTTAGAAGTAACTTTCTTTTGAAAAGCATTGAATTCTGTTTGCTTCTGAAAGACATAATTTGAGCGTTGCAATTCTAACATTTCATTGAAAATAGTGTCCAACATTCAACACGATATTCTGCATTAAAGAACTCCTGTGATCGATGTTTAAGTATGATAATTAAATAATTAAATAAAAATATTAACCAATGACATGAAACATGTTAGCATCTGACTTGAATAAGAAGCCTAAAATAAATGAAAGGTTATTTTTGTCCTAATTGTGACCGATATACAACATGTTTACTTGTTTCTCAAAATGATTGCAATGAATTTCTGATTGTATTTTTGTTTGCATATATATGTTCTCTTTTAAGAAAGTATTCTTGCCAAACATTTCATATTTAAAATGAATATCGCAATTTTATTGTATGTATTTAATGAAAAATGTCGTAATTATATTTTGAAACTAATTTATTTTTTGAAAATAATTTATTTTTTGAAACTAATATATTTATACCATTGATATATCTCTCATCGACAACAATTCTTTGATTACTGATGTAATAATTATATATTAAGTTTTAAATTTTATTTTTGTAGCTAGAATAACATCGAAAATATTTTCGAAAGATTTGTTAGAGTAAGTAAATAGATATCCTAATCAAATATTCATGATGGACTGCAATTGTTTCAGAAACTTATAAATTTCAGGAATAGCACTATAATCATAATTTGTCATGGAATTTTACTCTTCAATCACGGAGGAATCTTTTATAATATAATATAATGAGGTTCTGTATTTGGTATGGATCTGGGAGAATGTTTTATCCAAAACGTTAGTGCAGTACATACACTAGTTACAGATTGCTTAAAAACCGGTGTTCTCTGTGTAAATCGTTTGCACTGGGTGGTAGAATCTCTCCATCGAAAACCTTAGAGTTCAAAGAACAGGAACGAATCCTACGATGTATCTTAACCGTACTCCAAGGGGTTTGTAATCAATTAGACAAATGTTATGTTTCGGTATCAAGCGTGTTTCCTATACCTTGAGCTTGAACGAATTCCGGGAAAATAATTGAGGCCTTCTATGCCAAAGACCCACCAACATCACGTCAAACAAAAGCGCTCACTACGAAAGTAGCGGAAGTTATGAATACTATGATCCTTGCCACTGGCACTAGCAGATGCATCGCTACTGCTACTAGCGCAGGAACCACCACTGCCACTTCCACATGCACCAACACCCTTAAGATCATTAACGCACACTAATCTAAATTTAAATGATGTAGAACAACTGAATGGAACAAAATAGATTACATGACAAGCGTTACACGAAGCAACTAATAAACAACATGAACACACAAAGGTTAAGTACAACTCATTCATGACGGGAAACATGACATATAGAAAACTAAAACCCTTGCCACTGTGACTTTGGTAGAGGAAATTAAGATTTTGAGTTGCAACTATCGTTTTCAGAACTGAGAAAAAATACTTTCCGTACTTTTTGCTATTCCTAAAAGAGGCGAAGTCAGCTTCATTTAGGGGTCACAGAAATAAAGAACAACTTAAATGCTGAATGTATTCGATTAATCCTTTGGCTTAAATTGTTCTTTCGCCAGAAGGGAAATACTGAGGTGTAGCACTTTCCTATCCGCCTTCCTATTCCTTTTTGAAGTGAAACTTATAAACAGTTGATGAGGACTCGGCAAAATAGGAAAGTGTCTCTTTTCGATACTTTCAAACTCATCCACCACACTACATTTTTTTCCATAGACACTAGAAAATAAATTTGCCTACCCTAACTGGCCAGAAGAACGAGGCAGAGCAATCCCGCAATATGATCGGCCGATAACAGGATTTGTCCTGTGTGTGACAACAGTTGTTCGACAAACGTCTACTGCCAGCCATACCGAAACACTTGACGAGTACGTGCCGATCGGTTTCGTCACACTACGCGCAGACAGGAATTCCTTGCTTGTAGAGCCTGTCTCAATCTAGCACTTGTAGCATTGCCAGGCGAGGGATGTCTGGAAATTATCCAGAGGCTCGGCCCAAAAGTTTTCCTGAAAAGATGAGCTAATTGGTTTTCTTCGACGCCTAGAGTCTTGCCCGTCACTAATCACCTAAAGAACAAGAATGCGGAACTTTATCCGACTGCATTGCCCGACTTATTCTCCAAATGCAAAACTCCCTTTTTCGGGGTTTGACACCTGCAACTAAGCTGTCGCAGCTTCATTGCATGACTCCGCACCAGCAGCCCGGACATGCTCGGCTGTCCTCGTAGCGGCTGCTAACAGCAAATAGGCTGTCTGACACGCGAAACTCATCTCTTCTACAAAAAAGAAGAAAGCATAAGCACTGATTTAATCAGCAAGGATTCAGGTAGTATGTGACTGAAGCAACACCGCCCAGCCCTTGAGAGACAACATCTGGACCCATTTCTGAATGAGACTGTCTATATTGCCCTTCACCTTCTCCAGGTTTTCTTGACCAAGATGTCAGAACCAAACCAGACGCCACGCAGTTCAACCGATCCTTCCTTCCAGTACCCTAGAAGGCCTAGTTGCAGGCCCACCGACTTCTGACTAATGTTTGCTTCTGTCACTTAGAGTTGATCCAATCATCTCAATTTCCGAGATGTCCGACATTAATATGGATGTATCGCGTGAGGTATAGGTTGTTGTGGAACGATATGTTTCTGATAGTGAATGTCTGTGCGTCACCGACCAGTTCATTGACAACAAGGGCCAACATCTTGGCTATCAACTCGGTCATCATCTTGTATTCTGCGTTTAGCAGAGTTATGGGCTTCCAACTATGTACTTGTTCCCTTTGTTCGGATCCTTTCTAAGCAGCAGCATCAAGTCCCGCCTCACAGGACTGGAAATTCATCCGTTCTATTGCCAATTGTTGTAGACAATTTCCGAGTGATCACCGAACAATCTGGCTTGATGTGCATAATATCCTGCCCAGGAGACTTCTCCCTTCTGCAGAAAGTCATCTCCTCTACTACGTCATAGGGTTTTATCGGCATCTATCAGAACATTTCACACCCAGCGAAGGACAATTTATGCCACCGAGGTAGGAGGGGAAATCCATCCTTGTGTCCGACCGACCGTGTGCTTCATACAGTTCAGCAAAGTGTCGCTGGAATACCGCACACATTTGCTTGGACCCCAGTAGCAGGATCCTGTCCCTGTCAAACAAAACCAAATTTTCGCTTTGTCTTCACTTTACGCCTGCTCTACACACGCTCATCGAAAACCTGTCATTCTTTCGTGTATTGTAGCATGCACCCTAGCTGATAATGTACCCTTCGTTCTTGGAATATAAGTATTTATCTTACCACCACCATGCCGATCGTTCTTCATCTCTACTAATTGCCTCTTCTAGTTTCCTGACTAGTTCACACTTTATTCTAGATTCCTCTAATGCTATTGCTTTAATAAAAATTACCGTCTCTACTTTAATAGATCTTTCCAGGGATATCCGCCACTGGTTATTGAGGATTGGACTGAACAATTTCCGATTTATTTACTTCCAAACCCAGTCTCTGCACCTCGACGCGCCAGGAAAGACGAGTTTAGATTGCACTATCCCATCGGATAGTTCCAATCTATCCAGGCTTGTTAGAAGCTTTCCAATCGCCCACTTGTACTAAAGATTAAGACAGCCCCCCGAAATATCTCTACGTTTCGGGGAAAATCCGTCTGCCCTGCTACATTTGGGTGTACAGAGCAACTAGTCTAAAAGAATTACCCAGTATTGATCAGATCCAGGACTACCAACTTACGTGTAGGTGCAGGAAGATTGTCTAAGTCTCGAAATCCAGTTCTTTCCTGAACAGCATTGCCACTACGCCTCCAATTCCAGGCCTACAAAGTGATGTCTAGGTCGAAGAGAATTATCTGAGTTATACCGTTACTATTTTATATAAATACAAAACATTGCAGCTGAGGGGTCTTTGTTAAGGCTGATGTAGGGAGACACTAGTAAGAAAAACAAGTGCTCATAATATGTGCTTAAATCTAGTCACTACGGGCGAATATCATTAAGGCTAAAGAGACAAATATGCCAAAAAGAATAACGTGCAGTGTATATCATAAGGAAGATGATTCCTTTATCAAAATATATTCCTGTATTCCTTTGGCACAGAAGGATTATAGATGCAGACACGACAGTGTGGCAAGGCAAAACACTGGGATACATTACAACAAACAGGTTTAAACATGAAAGAGAATGATACGAACATGAAGCAGAAAGTGCATTAAAGAACAACCAGGTAAGGATTTATGGGATATTAATGTACAGTCTGATCAATAAATTCATGACAAATGACCAGATATTATGGTCCTTGACGAGGAGGAAGAACAAACTTTGAACACCTGTAAAAGTTTTGTAAAATATTTCTGGAAGAAACGAATAACAAATTAGCATTCAGCGTCAGAACTTACATCTATACGATACATAAAAAAATTGTTTTTGAAGATAATTGTAAACAAGTGACGAAAACAACAAAGATCCCCTTTCTTTTTTCCTTGACTACTCGAATATGTAAACAATCCTTTTATTGCATCAACATAATTAAATGCACGAGAAAAATACGGAGATAAGCACCTGCCAATATATACAAACTGCACGATTACGAAATCTGTAAATCACAGGAAAACTTCTAAAAAGAAAAGAAAAATTCAAAATATTATAAAGAAATTTACAAATTCAAAAAATTAGCAATCTAAAATCTGTGTATAATTATTATTATTTCTACTATCAGGAATTACAAACAGAACAAGATGAATTGGTTCTTTCCAAGGTTCTTTCCAACGTTCTTTCCAAGGCCAAGGTCAGCGCTTTCATTGATCGCTAGTAGTAGTAGACACATTTATGATTATCTCAAACACAAGACAAAAGTCAAAACTATAGAACATTTAAAAATACCACTCAATAGTAGGAAGAAATATGGCACGTTTATGGTCACGTGTTTCAGTCTCCACTTGCGTATGTGTGCTTGTCTGATCATATAACATATGTACCTATCCTCCTGTATCTTGACCTATTTATTTTCATATCCATATGCTTATATACATATGCATACACACATATGTACATACACCCACGCGCACACACATACATATATCTATCTACATAACAGCCCACTAACTATTCTACTCTACCTGTGTAAACTGTGCGTATGGGGGTATGATATCTACTATGTATATTTCCTATTTAGTATTGGGGAAGTTTCATATATAAGGACGTACTCCCGTATTTGTCTGAGTGTTGGGTCTTTTGGGTGCTTGGATAAGATGCGGATGTCAAGTTGACCCTAGTTGCATTCATATTGGTCTTTGGCATGTTGGTAGAGCATGGATGACATTTTTGTCGTCATATTGTCTCAGATGTTCATTTAGTCGTTCTACAATGTTCCTAGATGTCTCCCGTATGTATGTCATGATCATGTCTTTACAAGTACCTATGCATCTTATGCTGTAAACTTCATTTCTAGTTCTACAGTAAATGCCAGGGCTAATCTTACATACCATGCAGTTATCATTGGTGCTTATGGTATTCTCAAAGGGGTACATCCTACATAGCTGTGATCAGACAGAGTTCCCTGTCTTTTCAACAATCTTAATGTTGAGTTTGGTCTCCATCAGAGCTTTTCTAAATCTACGGGCTATTTGTGCATGGGCTGCGGCCTCTAGAAACATCAGTCCTTGGTATTTATCTGTTTTATACCACATTCTCGCTCTGTTTGCTTTGTCACAAGTTCTTTGTATCCTATTCTATTTTCGTTTCTATATCTAGGGCTGGTACAACTGCTATCATTACGTATAATGTTATCTAATTTCTGTCTGGACACCCAATATTCTCCAACCCTACCTTTCAGATTATATCCAGAAAACTGCATGCGGTGCATGAAGTTCTGTAAAAGCTTTTTCGTTTCATGGGGTTCGCATAGTCGGGACACATTGTTCATTATTCCAACTAAGTCTGCTATCAGTATGTTAATTTTCATGTTGTGTGACAAAGCTGAGTTCTTGTAAACAACTAAAATTTGAGGAAAATAAAAATTAAAAATAAGTGAAAATTTTACCGGTGAGTGTGTTAAAATATAAGGTACAAAAAAGAACATGACTCTCCCCAGACACAACAGATTACGTATGATCCTTGGAGAGAAAAGAGATTGTTTCAACTCACGGAACGAAGACTATGTGATTAAGCTAGAGCAATAAGAAAAATCGTTGGTCCACAGACATAGAGCTCGAAGCAATCAAAAGACGGGTCTTGGAAAATAGCAGCAAAGATAACAATGAAGATACAGGTCTTAATAATAAGATTAATCTAATAGCACGGGAAAGGAGCAATGGTAGTTTACTTCATGAGATACATATAGACAATGAAACTAATGGTGACATGTCAGATGAACAAAAGGCAATCTACAACAATATAAAGGCAAGACTACTGGAAAACGATAGTGACATTATTTGCAAACTTAAAAATTTTGATCGTATGGCATATTACCAGCAAATGTACGCCACTAGCCCAGAAGGAATATAAGAGACGCCACGACAACATAGCCAGGCTTGTCCATTGGATATTTTGCAACAAGTATGATCTTGATAGAGGAAAAAATTCGTACGACCACAAGCATGAAGGCGTCATCGAATATAGAAATGCAAAGATCCTTTGGGATTTTATGATTCACTGCGACCATGAGATAGAGGACAGGAAGCCGGGGATCGTAGGGAATTGGACGGAGTCTCTTAATAATAGATCCATTCTAATGAACATGAGTTAGGTAATGAGTACGAAATGTATTCATGACAAAAGTGGTTACAATTAAAATTAGATGTGGATATGCATTTTATGCCCAGTGAATATGCTGTAGACGTTCCTTTGGCTGGTGCGAAATTCCCTTTTGCAAGCAGACGGATCAAGTTACCCGCTAGAGTTTAATTCCTACGCATATCCCATCAGCTTCGAATACAGTGTAAAAATAGCTACTCATATCACTAGAGCTGGGTTTTTTTTATATATATAAAACAATGTTACTAACATCACATAGACAATTGTCAATTTCTAATATTTGCATTAAAAACGGAGAACTCATTTAAGATGTTGACTATAAAGTTTAAAAGAAATCTATTGTTTTATAGTAAACTGGATATTAATGCATATAATTTGAGACCCGGATCAAAATAGTTATCAGAGCCTTTCATTTGTACGCCCTAGCTCCATATAAGTGTTTTAATATTAAAATTTAATCACATGTACATGTTTTGTAGATACCTTATCTGGAAGCAATCATTTCTGCCTAGGGCAAGACATTGTGTATCCGTTATACACACGCATCGATAAACTAGAATGATGTATAAACCTATTTGTATATTTTCGATATATTATTTCTTTTATTTTTTTTAATTGTATATGCATGGATAATGTAACAGAAATATCGTCATATAAAGAATATTTAAATCCAGTTATATCCTTAAATTCCCTTGTGTTTGCTCGCAGCTATTATTAACGTAGTCTTCAAAGTATATTTTAAATATCCTACTGAGTATGTTATTTTCAGCAAATTTTAATAATCAGTAATATTTAGCTGTTGGCAATTTCCAATTTCTCTGCATCTTTTCAGGTTTCTAATCATTGTGCTTATGTCTGCTTATAGCTCTAAGCTTCCTCGTAAATTGTGGGATTATATTATAGTTACTTATTTCATAACACTGATACTAAAATGTGCAACAGAACAAGTTAGAAGCACACATACACAAATACATACGTAGACGCATATATGCATACAGGCAAAGGCTGACGCATAGTAAGTTTCTGGTTGGTTGTTTAGATAAATCCAGACATGATTGAAAAAATAGTTGTTAAAGTTTCTAAAGTTTCTTATGTATACGTTTTGGTATATTATATAATTTCCACTTATTGATAAGAAAGTATTAATTACAAGCGATGCCAAATAAAATTCAGTTAAATTTCGGAGTCTTATTTGTTATTCGGTTCCCTGCAGTAATCAAGTTTAATACAACTGAATGGTGCTTTATATATTTGCGAAGGCCATATTTTGGCAGATCATTTTCGAAATTGATTCTAAGTTAACCAAATCTAGACTTTCGTATGTATATAAATGTCATCAGTAATATAACTTTATCTTCTCTGAATGGCTAAATTCTTTACGAGTTGTATTACCCATGTGTTTTAGAATTTTGTGATTCAAATGAAATAGAACTTAAGAGAATTACGTTTATATAATTTAGGTATCATTCTAATATTTTGATCAGGAAAGAATTGGCGATTATTAACTAATATTATAATATTTGGTATTAAGGGAAATTGTGTAGTTATTTGTTAGAAATTAAAAGGGCGTTATCTCACCTTAACACGAACTATATTTTGTACACGTTTGGTTTAGCATTAATAATTTTATTCAATTCATAGCCCAGTAGAGCAACTGATTTGTTGCATTCTCACCCTGGCTATGTTATGTTAGACGATCAAGTATGTTAACAGTATGGACTTCACTAATATTGAATGGGTATGCTATATATCACAGCCTTCCATGAAGATAACATACTTTGAAAATGTTTAAAAGCTAATTTAATTTCTCTATTTAATCTGAAGTTTGTATTTACAGAATAACGAATACCCGAATAAATTATGAAATGTCACAATACACAGAAATTTACCAAGAAACGTGCACCTCTTGCAAAATTCGCTTCCACATTTTTCGTTAAATAATACCTTTCTAACAAAATTCTTCTGAAATCCTCCATATACAAAATATTTTTTTATTTCATAGAAGTTACTGCGTTTGTTAAAATTACATTCGAGTAATTCAAATATAATGCAGTAGCCTTTTAAGAAATCTTAAAGACAAATGAAGCCAGATGCCTTCCTTTACTCGCCGTACTGACCTTTACTGCAGATCCATAATTGCGTGCGGAAAGATAATGTAAGTCAATTTGTTTTACTTTACTCAGTTTAGAAGAAGATAAAAGGTCATTCTTAGCATTGAGAATTTAAAGTGATGAGGAATATCATGTACCTTGAGAGGTTAACTCTGCACATAAAGCATGCTTAAGTGATAATCTTATCTTGAACGGACTCATGTTAGCTGGGTTAAATTTACAAATTTATGAACAAAGACTTAAATGAACTGGGCAAGTTACCAATAAAATACAAATTTTGTTCAATTAACATTTCATTCACTAAGCATTTCACATTCTGCAAATGCACACGTGCATTTCTAATTCATCCATCCATTCATCCAAGCATCTACATATGCATTAATCCATCGATCCATACGTTCATACATAAATCGGAATAGGTTTCTCCTTAATATGTGTTATGCAGTGATGTAGGTATGTCCTCCACAGTGTGCAAATCTTGTAGCGCTCGCGACGGTGCTGCTGGGAATAAAGATTCGATGTTTTCAAGCGGTCCTTTCAATTAAAATCTATAATGCTCCTTATATTTTTAGGGAATACTCCATGAGATAACTCAATAAACGCAATGCCTGTTTTCAAGGGGTGAAACCACAAGGGAAGCAGCATTCAGCTGTGGCTGCCAGAAGGGGAGAAGAGCTCAAAGATGAGATCTTGCCCTCTGACCGGAATGGTCTAAGTATTCAAGAGCTCATCCTTCGGGCCATATCGATATTATTGTTGACTTGGACACTCAGATTTTGTAACTAGAAGTCCCTCTCATAATATTCGATGTTGTGAATAGTTCCTCTAAAGGAAGAGATTATAGTTGTTAGGGCACAGCTCTTTCCCAAAGTGCATGAGTTCAATTTTACCCTGATTCAATCGCATGTTGTTTTTCTCTGCCCATTGGCTTACCACATCATTATCAAACTGGAGTTCTGTTCCGCTTACCTTCCTCTTGATTCTGTACCTTGGAAATAGCGAATAAATTTAATTCGCTCCGTTTAATGCGTTTGAGACATTGTTTATTTGGACTATAAACAGAAACAGACCCCGAAAGTCACCTGGAGTAATAATCAATGGTGATCTATGCTTCACTTGAGTGTATTCCACCGATTGCAACAAGTGTTCTGTGTGTGTGCGTGTGTGTCTATGTACGTATGTGTATACTAGCAGATATAACCGTCGTTGCTCGGAATTCAAAATCCCTTTTTTTTAATGCTTTACTTCTTTCGGTCATCTGACTGCGGCACGCTGGATCACTACCTTTTGGTGAAGAGAACGATCCCAGGATTTTTTCTTTGTAAGCCTAGTACAAACACTATCGGTCTATTTTGCCAAAGGGCTAATTACTAGGATGTAAACATCAACATAGGTTGTGAAGCGAAGGCCGGGATACAATAACGGACCGAGTTACATACACATATATGC
>JAOPJW010003435.1:12997099-13007439 GCA_027122535.1 Octopus maya | reverse complement strand
CACACACACACACACACACACACACACACACACACACACACATATATATAAAACAGGCTTCTTTCAGTTTCTGCTTCCAAATCCAATCGCAAGGTTTTGGTCAGTCCATGGTGGAATGAATCTGAAACCATGTAGTTGGGAAGCAAGCTTCTTACCACACTGCCACAGGAAATATTTTATCGTTGGATATCCTAAAATGCACTTCTCAAACTCTACTTCTGAGCTGTTATAAATCTATTTTTTTGAAGTCACCCAAATTATTGCTCTACACTACAATCTTACAAGGCTATCAGAAACATAGAGCAGAAAATGAAATGTAATAAATGACTCACAAGGATATTTATCCCTCTACTATTCAGACTGGTCCATCAAATGTGATACCTATTAATTCGCATTGTTTTGAATTAATAAAGTCACTTTGAGATTTTGATGGTGTCAGTGTTTACTTTTAGAATGACATAATAAGGTAGATGGGATAGGCTAGATCTCGCCAGTTTGAACACAAAACATGTAAAATTATTTGGCTGGATATGACTAGCTTAAATGCTAAAGGGTTAAAGAAAATTGTTTGACATTCTTAATATTACCTTCAAAATATCAGAATTATAGTGATAACAGTTTCTTAAACAAGTATTTATTATTCACAGTAATTTATGTTTCAACATTCACGAAACATTGAGTAAAAGCCAATGAAGAAGAAATCATATTATATATTGACATAGGAATGACTGAGTGATTAACAAATTTGCTTGTGAATCATGAGGTCTTATATTGAATTCCCCTGTGTTACGTTTGGAGCAAGTATCTTTATTTATGCCTTGGATTGACTCTTGACTTGTAAATAAATATGAGTAGACTTAAATTCTGCAAAAGCTCAAATGATGAATTGTTCATGTAATTCAGTGGTCCAGCCCTGTCATGTATTGTATAACATTGGAAACTGCCATAAAGATAGATATGGCTATGAAGTATACTGCAGTTTACAAGGTAATTTAATAAGTCATCAGTTCATTTAATTAAACACCTAAGTGCTCAATGGCAAAAGTAATAGAGTTTCAATTACTATTCTTTTTCTTTGCTTTCACAAATTCCCATGACTCTGTTGCCATCCAATTCCAATTGAATTGGAACTTGGGTCATAATGAATCTTTCATTAGCTGATTACACAACCATGGACACCTACCCTAAGTATGCGTTGCAGTTATTCTCTTGATAGAGCTTAAGGCTTAACATTTTAGGGGGAGATGGAACTAGTTGATTAACATGACACGAGTGTTTACTGGTGCTTATGTTATCAATCCTGAAAGGCAAAGTCTCCCTCAACAGAATTTGAACTTAGAACATGAAGTCAGAAGAAATTGTACTAAGCATTTTGTCCAGCATGCTAACAATTTTGCCATCTCACTAATATAACATAATAATAACCTTGTCACATCTCAAAAAAAAAAAGAACAAGAAAAACTACTCTCTTCTAATTCTTTCTAATGTTAGCACAGGGCCCACAAGCAAGTTGATTATATTGACCCCAGTGCTCAACTGGATTTTATTTTATCAATCTTGTTAAAATAAATGGTAAAATTGACCATTGAAGAATTTAAACACAGAATGTAACAATTTGGAAGAAATGCTGCTAAGCATTTTGTCTCATTAGCTAATGATTTTGATTTTCCCAGCTCATCACATTTCTTGTGGAGGCTTTGTGGCTAAGGAATTGGACTCATGATTGTAAAATCATGGTTTTGTTTTCTGGACTTGTTGAGGCATTGTGTTCTTAAGTGCTTTTATGTGGCACCAGCATCAGAAATTTTGATGGGATACCAGCACCAGTGCATTTTATGTGGAACCAGCACCAGTGCCATTTTTTGAGACACTAGCACCAGTGCTTTTTATGTGGCACCTGTCCCAATGCTTTTTATCTGGAATCTGTACCAGTGCTCTTTATGTGGAATTTGCACCAGAGCTTTTTATGTTGATCTAGCACCAATGCTTTTTATATGACATCAGCACTTTTTATGCAACACTAACAACAGTGCTCTTTATATGGAACCATCACCAGTGTTTTTATATGACAACAGCACCAGTGCTTTTTATGTAGTACCAGTACCAGTACCAGTACCAGTGCCTTTTATGTGGCACTGTGATTTGTGAAAGGTTGATGAAGGAATGCCAAAGTTAACTAGCAAATATGAATGTTAATTTTCACCCAACATCCTTGTAATATACAATCCTACATCTATCTAAGACAGTTGCAGACTGAAACTATTCCAAAAGTTGTATAGAAACTACATTACAATGCAGAAACATTGAAATATAAAGAGATGAACAGAAAAAAAAACCTTCTGAGATAGAAACCACAGGTTGATGGATTCATCCTCCCATTTATTTTCGCTTTCTTTCATTATCCTTATTACAGTTGGCAGTAAATTGCCTTTGAATTTTGTTATCTAATTTTTTTTTTTTTTTTTTTTTTTTTTTTAAATTTTATTTATATATTTTCCATGATTTCAGCAATACATAATGTTATTTCTTGTGATAGTTTAAATTTTCTTTGGTGCCAGCTTGGTGCCAAATAAATATAATCACAGATCAATATGCATTCTGCTTCTTTTTATTTTTTTGTTTTCTTGCTTATTAGATGTTTTTGTGATTTCTGTGTCAGTAACAATAACATTGGCATTCCATATTTGAACAATCCTAACCTCAAAACGATCTTGAATGATAAGAAATTATACATGTATACACACACACACACATACATACATGCATACATACATACATACATACATACATACTAACAAGCAGGCATACACACACACACACACACATATAATTATATACATACTATAATATATATACACATACACATAGATATACATACATGCACCCATAACATATATACATGCATTTATACACACAAACACACATATATATGTATTCATGTATATACACACACACACACACACACACACACACACACACACATTTCCTCACTATTTTTATGACGAACAAGATAACAATTGCTATCTCCTTGTTTTGTTTCGTTTTTTATACACTATCATACTTCTCATCATTTCTATATTCCTGCTATTTCCTGCATCTCTCATAGTTGCAAAGTTGTCATAATCACTACTGTTCATTATTCTGGCTCACCCTTTTATCAATACTTACATCATTGAAGTTATTTTGCATAGCTTTACATCATTTTTAGCTTTAGATAGTGGTATTTTGCAAATTTGACAAATTAGTTTCTTTTCATCTCTTGGTGAGGAGGAGGGTGAGAGCTGCTATGTTAATTATTATTTGTCTCTATCTAAAGATAATTTAGTAATTTGCTTTTATATCATATGAAATTCATTTTATCTTTTTGTTAAATTTTATTTGAGTCAGCAGATTTTTTTTTAGTCTTCAGTTAAATTCTAAAATCATTTTTTATTATTATTTTGTTTTAATTATTTAAATATTTCATTAAATCACAGCTTATATCAAATGCTTTAAATACAGACTATCAAAGAGGGTGTTTGATCATCGATTCAAATGAAATTTAGATACGTTTGGTCTATTTTTACCAAAGCAAACTACTTTGATTAATTTCTGAGTATATTCACATGCAATGAAGAAGTTTTATATTTGTATTTGCCCCCCACCTTCATGTAATTAATCATCATTAATTAAATGACATTCAGTTGTGTTTTTTTTAAAGATTCTACATTTAAATTCTAATTCTGTTAAACATATTTATCCTCTGTTTTCCATTATTTTCTTCTTAATTGTTAAATTATTCATTAGTTAAAACCAATATATTTGATTATAATCATACAGGAATACATACTTCATTTCACCAAAATAACAAAATTAATGAGTTTTCAAGCAAATCTATGGAGGTTTGTGTTACTCAGAGTAAAGAAGAAATATGAAGCTGTGGTGTTCATACTTCTTCATGATGTCTTAATCTGGAATTTATTTCTTCTTTATTATTTTTTAACTCAGTATTAATATAAGCTTCATCACCAATATTATCATCATCCTTCCCACTTTCATAATCATTATCAGTGTCACCATTATCACCAGCAGTAGCAACGCTGAAGTTACAATCATACTCTTCTGCAACCACTTTGATACAGCTGTAGTTAGACTTAGAATCGAACATTTCCAGTTTCCAAGTTGGCACCAAACATAGATCACATTTATGCCATGTAGTATGTTCTGGTTATCAACCAAATTGGTTTACAGCAATATTTTACCATAACATGAACATTGTCTGCGACATCCTTAAAGTCTCAGCCCTTTTCTCTAGTCATTAGGGAAATGTGAGAACGTGGGATACTGACAAAGAAATTATCAAACAGGCTAAATGGATGCTACACAAGGATGTCACAAATGGTTCTAAATGTGAAATGGCAGCGACATATGACAAATGAATGTCTTTATGGAGACCTGCTGACAGTTAATGAGAAGATCAACCAAAAACGGCTGCGACTGTCTGGTCACTGCATGTGCCACCCTGCACTGGAAGCATCCAAATTAGTCATGTGGAACTTACCTCATAGTGATGTACAATTTACATCAACAACTTAATTGCTGACACTGGCCTGGAATGTATCCAAGACCTCGAGGCAGTGATGTTGGACTGAGAAGTGTGGCGAGTGGACTTTGTAGGTGTGGCCTGGATTGGAACCTAGCTATAATAATAATAATAATGTTGAAAGCAAGCAAGCCAGTGGCAGTTTAGACTTTGTTGATGGCACAATCTCCACTCTCAACCAGTAAGCACACGTGCAGAATGCTCAACAGTTGTAACAAAGCAATTAGCTGTTTACAGTGTACAATTTTCTTTGATGAATCCAGCTAAAAGCGAAAGGAATTCTATGTAGCAATTTCAGACCAACTCTTTCCAGCCTCTTAAGCCTTACTGATCATTGCTATGGATATTAGTTATACTGAAATTTTGATTCTAACCTCCTGCATCTTCACCAGCAACCATTAGAAATTTATATAATTACATGCAATAAACCTTATCTTTTATCTTCTACCTTTCATCTGTTTCAGTCGTTAGACTGTGGCCAGTCTGGAGCAACACCTTGAAGAACATTTAGTTGAATGAATTGCTCCTGGTACTTATTTTTTTAAAGTTTGGTACTTATTTCGTTAGTCTCTTTTTGCCAAACTATTAAGTTATGACAGCGTAAACAAACCAATATTGATTATCAAGCAGTAGTGAGAGACAAACACAGACACACAGACACAAAGACACACACGCACGCACGCACGCACGCACACACACACACACACACACACACACACACACGTGCGCACACACACACACAAAAGTTTCTTTCAGTTTCTGTCTATCAAATCCACTCACAAGGCTTTGGTCAGCACAAGGCTATAGTAGAAGACACTTGCACAAGGTACCACACAGTGGGACTGAACCTAGAACCATGTGGTTGGGAAGTAAGCTTCTTAACATACAGCCATGCCTGCACCTACAATAAAGATATTCTCTTATGTTCGCATTTGTCACATATGAATAACATGCAGCACAATCTGGTGTATAAGCAACAACTCATAACAACATAACATGGCAATGGTGATGTAGCCATGCTGGAACAACTGTCATCGCCGTTGTCACTATTCTAGGTCCTGTCATCACTGTGGCCCTGTTTAGACCACAGCAGTTGTAAACAATATCCAACATTAAAATACTTTTCCAGACATGTAGTGATAACTCCTTAGCCTTGCAGAGGAGATTGTAACGTTACTATTAGTGATACCATGATAACATACCTTCAGTACACTCTTCATGTGACCAGTATAAACAATGCCATCTAACAGCAGAATCTCAATAAAACTGGAATGTACAAGTGAAGCATAAGTCTTTGAACCTTTCCAGAAAAACAAGTAACTGTGAATAAGAACTGACCCAGACTGTGAGAACAGTCTGGATCAGTTCTACCATTACCCATCATGGAAAATCAATGTAAAATGATGAAGATAGTGGTGGTGGTGGTGGTATGATGCTGATCATGATCGTAATCATCATCATGATGATGGTAGTTGTGATGATGCTAATAGCAGTGATGATGATGATGATTGTATTATTGTTATCATGGCTGGGTTCCAACTCGGACCACAGCAACAAAGTCTACCCACTGCACTTCTGGGTCCACACTTCTTCACCCTGTATATACTCCAGGCCAGTATCTGCAATCAAGTTGTCAATGTAAGTGTGACAACATTTTCTGCTTCTTACATCACTATGAAGTGGGTTCCACAAAACTAATTTGAATGCTTCTAGTTGAGAGTAGTGCATGCAATGACCAGTCAATCATAGCCGTCTTTGCCTGATCTTCTAGCTAACCTTTGCAGGTCTCCATAAAGGCTTTTATTTGTCATATGTTGCTGCCCTTTCACATTTAGAGTCATTCATTGCATCCTTGTGTATCATCCATTTAGCCCATTTGACAATTTCTTTGTCAGTGTCCATGTTTCAGAGCCAAATAATAACACTGATTTGACAGTTGCAATGAACAGTTTGATTTTTACTTGCCTGTGCAATTTGGTGTTCCAGACCATGTTTAGTCTGTGACAGGCTGTCCATGCCTTCTTGATCTTGGTGTCTATCTACTTCCAAACTGCTCACCCAATCCTTTAAATATTTGATGTTTGCAGCAACATTCAATTTGGAACCAATCAAAGCAAATAGTTCAGCATCACTTGATTGGTTGAAAGACATGCATTCCATTTTCTTGACAGTTGTGGGCACTCCTATTTTAGCAGCTGATGTTTTTTCTCTGCTTGAGAAAAAACATCAGCTTGATTTTAATGGTGGTGTAATTATCATGACTGTCATTATTGTTATCTTTGTCTACAATAATGGTAAGGACAAACAGCCGTGGTTGTGATGATATGCTGCTGTTTCTTTTGTGCAACTTCTGCTTAAAATTACATATTAAAATTGCTGTTTCTTAAATTCTTCAGTTTTTTTTCAGCTGAAGCAAATAGGAACTTCACATTTGATTATTTCATTACAAATCATCGAAAGCTGTTATTGTTACATGCTGTTTATATTAAGTGTTATGTCAACCCTAATCACTTTCCTGCATACCTTCCCATCTTTAGGAGAATAAGTATACTCTGAAATCTTGACCACACTATCATCATCATCATCATCATCATCATCATCATTCTTTAATGTCCCCTTTTCCATGCTGGCATGAGTTGGACATTACATACTATATGAATTCAAAACAGACTCTTCAGCAATGGAAGTATCAAAGAAATGTGTTTTGTCAATATTTCATTTTTAAAAACTGTAATTGAAGAAAGTCCAAACCAAACATGATAATTAGCAAAACAGTTCAATTCTAGTCACACTTGAATGATAAAACATCTTCACGAACTACAAAGAGTATCGAAATTTGATCAGTGAGTCCTTCACCATCTGTCTACTTCTCAGCTTAATCAAGGCATTGCCGTCTTATCATCACTAAAGACTAAGCTTGCTGGCAGGCCTTCCTTGGGTTAAATCATCACAACTGATGTGAAGTGGGTTCTCTATAATTATATATAATGGAAACAATAATGCTTAGCACCCACTGATGAAGAAGATACAAAGTGGTAGGGTTAGTGGTAGAATAATTAGCATGCTGGACAAAATGCTTAGCTTCATTTTGTTCATCTTTATGTTCTGAGTCCAGATTCTTCAGAAGTTAACTTTGCCCTTCATCATTTCAGGGTCAATAAAATAAGTACCAGTTGAGTACTTGGGCTGGTCTAATTGACTTACTCTTTCCTTGAAATTGCTAGCTTTGTAACAAAACTTGAAAGCAGCGATGAAGAAGATTTCATCGCCAAACCAGGACACATTAAAAAAAACTTTTGCTCTGTTTTTCGTGGACATGAAGGGGTCATCTATTCAAAAGAGTTAACCAAAACGTTAAACCAAAATTAATGTATTAAGTTTTGTTGTCAATTAGAAACTGGACACAAATTTACTGCAAAAGTGCTCATGAATGGTAAATCATAAAGGGATAATGCAAGACCACATATTACCCTAGAAGCTTAGGTAAAGATTCTGGCATTGAATATGAAAGATTTGTCTCATCCTTCTCACTCTCTTGAACTTGTTCTGTCAATCGTCTTTTCAGATATTTGCAACCTTATTTAGAAAGAAAACAGTTTATTAACTGTGAAAAGGTTAAATATGATATTGAATGTTTCTTTGTTTCAAAATCTGAAGAATTTTATGCTTGAGGAATCAACAATTTGCCACTTTAGATGGTGTTATGTTATCAATCATGAGGGGAAATATTATCTTTATAAAATATTCCAATTAAGTCCAAAGAAACATTTATTTTTTTTCCCATCTGAACTTTGACAGGGCTTTCATCTATTTGTATATATATATCTAGATCATATATCCATTCAGTCAAATCTGACTTAGAGCTAAAGAGAATTTAAAACAATAAATATCATGTTGCTGGTGATAAGAATTATATGTTCATGATCATAATTTAATTTCATTATGTGCAAAACAAAATTTAATGGAGAGATAGTAAAATAAATGAAAAGTTTGAAAAATGTAAGACAATAATTTACTTATAATATCATATCTATTTTTTAATTACAGGTAATAAGAAACATACAAGATTTCAGGTAATGTGGTCTGTGTCTAAAACAACATATTAAAAGGTTTCAAAAATTTAACCCTTTAACATTTAAACTGGCTATAACCAGCCCAAATATTTGACCTGTTTTTATGCTCAAACTGGCAAGATCTGGCTTCTCATACCCACACTACAATGTTATTATAAAAATATTAGTCACATCCTCAAAATCTCAAAGCTATGAGACAGTGCATGATTAATTCAAATCAATTTGAGCAAAAGAGCATTGCGTCTGACAGAGTAATCTGAACGCTAAAGGGAGGACTTATTAGTGTTAAATTATAAGTGAATAAATATTTTGAAATTTCTTGCTAATGGTACAATTTAAACATACATAAGAGTCAATTATCAGTAACTGTTGATTGTTAATAACTACAAGCAGTAGGCAGAATTTAATTACTATCAAATATATATTTTAAAAATTATCAGTGTTGGCATAATTATCCAACATCAATACTTTAAAAACTCTGCTACTGCTGCTTCTTCTTCATCTTCTTCTTCTTCCTCCTCCTCCTCATCTCCCTCTCCCTCCTCCCTTCTTCTCTTACTCTTCCTCCTCTTCATCATCATCATCCTTCTCATTCTCCTTCTGCACCTTCCTTTGTTCTACCCTCTTTTTTCTTTTCCTCCTCCTCCTCATTCTTCAAGTGGTTACAGCTGTAATGTTCTCCATACTACATCAGGAATCCTTGTCTCCCACTAGCTGTGGACGCCCCCCACACCATTTCATATTATGTGCTTTTGTCAATAACAATATCAGTCATCGTCCTCTTTTAAAGTATGAAAGTCTGCATTACACAACATCTGAATGGCCTGTTGCTCAGCAAGATAGCAGTAGACAGCAAAGTCTACTCCATATAGCAGATAGGGTGGAATGTGTTCATAAATCTATTTGTTCTTGTGCACATACCATGAGATGATTTTGGTTCTTCTAATAAAACTTGAGCATATATCATTAAGGCAATGGCAATTTTGACATATTTTCTTCATAGTCATTTAATCTATAGAACAAGATGCAAATAGTGCCCAATCAAGGCTTGTCCCTGGTGTGTCAAGAAGTCTTTCTTAGTGTCACTAAGAATGTCTTTAATGCACAAACAATTCTAAAACATCAGAACAATAAAGTACGTGTCGAAGGAAATAATTATTTCAACTAACTTATGATAGGACATTAAACAAAAGTTACACTTAACAGGTGCGTAAGACGAGGCAAAATAACAGTAATATACTAATGACAAGAAATTAGTAAACATCAAAGAATGAACAGGGAGCGGAATAATTAGGAATTAGAGATACAAAGAAAGTAAATAGAAAAGAGAAGAGAAAAACGATATCTTCATATTATTTATAGAAAGAATTGTGTACACACATATAATTACAATCCACATTTCAGAGGTGTGTATCTTCTCATAGAGTTTAATGTATATACCTAAAGGTTAAATTGAAAGTGATGTTATGGCAACTTTTTTTTTCTATTCAACATTTAAGATTAGCAATTTCAGTTTGTTTACTAAAGAAGTAACATTGTATAACAGTTGCATATGTTTGGTAAAATTGATTATTCACTTACACACGTTGTGTGAGTGTGTGTACACACATACACACATGTATATATATACATATATATATGTGTGTGTGTGTGTGTGTGTGTGTGTGTATGTGTGTTTGTGTGTC
>JAOPJW010003435.1:11945036-11959401 GCA_027122535.1 Octopus maya | reverse complement strand
CAAATTGTCGTCTTATCGCTTCTTACGTATTGAATTATATGTTGAATTATACTCGAATCTCCAGTTAGATGTTTGAAAAATTGTTTTGAAATCTTTTAAAATTCATTTCTACAATCCCTCCCCCACTTTCTTAAGCATCATTAAGTTTCTCCCAATAAAAAATATAAATATGTAGAGTATTTTCTCTGAAAAGCCTTCTTTCATGATTATATTTTCTTCTAAGAACGCATCCAGAATCCGCTCGTATTTCTTCAGCTCAATTTCTTTTGCTCGATTTCTTCTAAATTATATTTCAAAGATATCCAGATCTCTTTCTAATCACTGAAGTCTGTTAGTCAATCCTTCCTGTTATCTCAATAAATTCTCCAATGATGAGTATCCTTTAAGTAGTTTCAAACTCATTCAATATTTATTTATTTTTAAACTGCTGTATTCTTATAAATTTTAACTTTTACTGGTGGGGAATTAGTCGTCTTATTGATAAGCGCATAAGAAATACGAGGAACTCAGATTTTCGAAGATGGTTGCAATACATATATTACTGACGTTAGTGACCGTGGAATGACGAAATCCTGAGCAATCATTTGGTTAGATTCGAACGTAGAATGTAATGGCTTATAACTAAGTATTGCAAAGCGTTCTTACGGCCCAGTACGGTAGCCATCTTAAAATAATATATGTTAGTAGTGGGTAGAATCACGAGAGTAGAGGAAGAGAAATGCTTTGCGCTATCTACACAAGTCACTTCAAGTTCTGACTTCTAATTGTAGCAAAAATCAACGTTGCCTTTATACTTCTGATGACAAATATCAATTCCCAATTAAGTACTGGGATCGATGGCATCGCATCTATGTTAGAAATCATTCTTCTTGAATATTGTCCAAGTCTGCTCCAAGCTGATCTGGGTCTAAACAATAGCAACAACACGGCAACAATACCACCTGCATCGACCACCCACCGCCACCACCACCACCGCGGCCACCGCGGCCACCGCGGCCACCGCCGCCGCGGCCACCGCGGCCACCGCCGCCGCCTCTTAGAGGTTTAGTGACCGAGTAGAAGAGACTAAAATAGTTTGTTGCCTGTACATGGGTTCCTTTTACGTTTTGAGTTAATGGCTGACAATAACGTTCTGGGATTTATAATAGACATAGCAGTCAAATATATATGCTAATATAATACACTATAATATATAGAGGCCCAACAATCTATCTACTGGTCAGCATTAATTGGGCAGATGCTTTTTCCCATTCCACCTTTGATTTTGAACTACATTATCCAATGAGCCCTGCCAATTGCATTTGCAAGACAACAGAATACAGGTTGAGTGAGAGTTGGGTGCCTTTTCTAGCAAGTTGACCGACTTTATAGAGGCTTCCTCCTAATTATAGTTTCAGTGTTGCCTACCTGAAGCAAAGACTTCAGGTAGGCAACACTCTTGCTCCACAAAACATCTATTATAAGTTGAATAAAATTTACTTTATATGTGCCATCTACATTGTGCCATACTTGAGGCATGCTCGCTAAAAATCCAATATTCTGTCTCATAATTTATAGGATACTTGGCTGAAAAATAAATATCACTAATTAAATTCGAATACTATAAACCTCTCAGTGGGTTATATTTCTTTTCATTTTCTATATTTTACGAGATGACTGTAGTTAATTAAAATGAATTATCGTCGAGTTAAACCTTTGTTGACTCGAGTGTGCAACCATGTCAATCCCAGTTGATGTTATTTCTATTTATTGAAGTCTCTAATGCCCTTTAGAAAACTACAACTGTCGCACACTCACGTTACCCGTTTTCTTTTAAACGCAATTTACGGTGTCTCGCCAAGAAATCAATAGAAATAGCTAAAATTGAACGCAATCATCTGATAGCATACACTGGCCCATATCTCATCGGAGTAGACACCCGGTTTCTTTACTGTTCTAAATTAGATCGTATCCTTTCAAACATTCCTCACTACTATTTTCTTAAGGAAAGTAATTTTAATAAATGTAGTTAGAAATGTCGTTAACAATCTTCCTAAAATTTAACTACACCTTAATAACATTCTCTATGATATTCATCAGTTAATTTTCCGTGACAACATCTTTATGCATATGTCCAGCCATTCTTTTACCATGATATCAATACTAATGTTATGTCCTGTTCTTCTGTCTAGCTTTCTCTTTAGCTATACATTCTACTATTTTCTATTTCATTTTGATTTTTTCTTTCATTCTTCCCGGCTATCTTGAAGACATCTCTGTCTTTTCATCTCTTTTTCCCTGACTTGTTCAGTGAATTATGCAATCATTCACTCACCTCTCCTCCAAACAATTGCTTTTCACCTTACCGATCATTCCCTCATGATTCTCGCTCCAGTCAACGCAATCTTATTTCTCACTGACTTTCCCAATCATTTCCCCGATCATCATTCAGTTACTCATACTACAAACGACTATGATTCATTGTTATACAGAACACGATAAAAAAAAAAAATTATATTTTCTTCGTGATCGATGATAGTCATTATAGGAGACTAGAATGTCGATCAAAGTCAATCAATTCAAGTAAAGTGAACGGATTTCCTTTGCGAAATGAAGCTAAAACGGGAACATATAAAATATAATCAATGTGTCATGGTATTTTAAAATCAGCTTTTTATATTAGATAAGTGCATCTTGTTACAATATAAGTGTGAAATTTCAAATGTCACAGTCATAGGTCTCTTGAGTGAGTAGTAAAGTAAGTTATGGATAACTGAAACAAAGTAGAAATTAAGGGATAATATGCAGAGACATAATACTGAAAAGTCATTCATGATAGATGGCGCCAG
Source organism: Octopus maya (assembly GCA_027122535.1). Taxonomy (NCBI): domain Eukaryota; kingdom Metazoa; phylum Mollusca; class Cephalopoda; order Octopoda; family Octopodidae; genus Octopus; species Octopus maya. Next base: position 11,956,573 of record JAOPJW010003435.1, on the reverse strand, counting down.
ATAATTTATGTAACATATTGTTTGATCTCTGCGAATATGCACTCCTCACTCCCCAAAATGATATAGTGCCTAATATTTGTTACACGCTAATACGATACGAACTTAAAGGTTAGTTTCAACTAATATTTTGGTGTTAATGGTGATAGTAAGGATAATGGCAAGTATTCCAAATAGCATCTCAATTTTCTTCAACCAGTTGCTGTTTCCCTGTATATTCTGCGACTATTAATTGAGCTGGTGGAAAGTAACTAACGGCGATAGTTTTCTCCAAGATGTATAACAAATATAAGCACGATCATAAATTATATAATCAGTATTTTCTGTGGTTAAAAATATCTATTTCTAAAATAAATATCCATAGAAATAACCGTTCTAATGCTTACAAGGCCGATATCTCGTTTCCTATCCACTATCATGAATTATTTTTTATTCGGTGCGCGATTCAAGATTGGCGAAACGAGATTAAGATTATCTGTATGGTTAGTTAAACGAAAGGTTAAGGAAAAGTAAATCATTCAACAACTTATGGCTACTTGTTCGAAACGCATACATCATGGTATTACGCTGTTTTGTCGTTACTAGATCTATTAGTCGGGTATTTCAATCTAATACGATCTCATCTGTTATGACATTAAAATTATGTCTTAACACGATTACATCTATATTTCCACCGAACAACTACAATAATTATTTTACTTAAATTGCATTATCGTTTTAACGAATAGTTTCCAATGCCTATTATTTTACTTTGTAATAACAATGATCAATGACTAAATCATTTCACAAATGTATAATTTTAAATATATTGCTTCTCTTGCAAATTCGTAATTTTGCCAGTTTCTTCTAAGCAATTAGATTTAGGCAATTTCCGTTTGATTATTTGGAGCAAAAGCGTGTATTTTGAAAGTGTATTCATATAATATTGATTTCCTTTCCATAGCTCGTCAGTCAATCACCAATTATTATATTTACATGGACTATTGTATATAGTTTATTAAATATGTGGTTTATATTGTATAATAAACTGCAGTAATATGCGGAAATCAGATGAAGCAATTTTGTGTATAGACATAAACAGATTATATTTCGGTATTTCTTCAGCTAATATCATACACGGATTTTCATTGCTTAAAAATGTACATAAAAACACATACAAACACGCACACGTGCAAACGCATACACAGCACTCAAGCAAACACAGTACACAGAGACATTCACATGTAATTAGTTTTAATTATTTGAGTATGGCCATGCTAAAGCACTACCGTGCATGGCGCTTGTACAATTTTTGAACCCTAGTCTATATTTCAGCTTGTACTATATTTAATGAAACACATTTTGTTGTACCATTTTGATAGAGAACTGTTTAGTATAGGGACTGTTTCATTTATGAGGACGTACTCCTGTATTTGTCTGATTGTTGGGTCCTTCGGGTACATGGATTAAATGCGGATGTCAAATCGACCCATTGTGCCTCTATGTTCGTCTTTGTCATGTTATAAAGTATGGAGGATTGTTTTTTTATCGTCATATTGTTTCAAATATCCATTTAATCTCCATGCAATGCTTCTACATGTCTCACCAATGTATGTCATGCTCTTGTCTTTAAAAGCACACTCTGTGCACCTTATGCTGTATACTACATTTTTAGTTCTACAATTAATGCCAGGGTTGATCTTACATGCCATGGAGTTCTCACTGGTGCATGCAGTATTCTCAAATGGGTACGCCATACATAAATGTGAGACATGATGGAGTTTTTCAACGATTTTAATGTTGAGTTTGGTCTCTTTCAAAGCTTTCTTAAATCTTCTGCATAGGCTGTGCCCTCCACAAACATCACTCCTTAATATCTGTCGGCCTTGCATCTGTCGGCCTTGTTCACCCTGTTTGTTTTGTCACAAACTCCATCTATCCTATTTAAGTCTTTACTTCTATATCCAGGACAGGCACCATTGGTTTCATAGCACATAGTACTAACTATCTTCTTTCTAGCTCTCCTGTATTCTCGAAACGAATCTTTCTGGTAACATCTAGAGAATTTCATGCTGTGCAAGAAGTTCCGTAAATGCTACTTTGCTTTATAGGGATCGCATAAGGGGAAAAGGTTATTCATTATCCTAACTAAGTCTGCCATCAGTATTTTGTTTTTCATGTTGCGTAACAAAGCTGAGTTCTTGTGCACAACATATTTAGAAGCTATTGGCATCACATAATAGGCGTGGAAGAGCTGCACTCTTAGTCTCTAACCAAAGTTCAGTTATAAGGACAGGGAATATATTGTTAGCATGCCTAGTGGGATAATCTATAGTTACCTTGATACGTTGTTCGGTGGAGTTAGCAACAAACTGGATGCTCTTCATTCAACAGCATTTCGTTCTAAGCCGAGGCCCACAAAATAAGTACTAGTCTATCATTGGGGTCCAAGTAATCGATTTACCTTCTGCTCCGAAATTGCTGGTGTTATGCCACAATTTTAAATAAATATTTTCAAGTATATTAAGGCGTCGAGATGGCTGAAACGTTGGCACACCGGGAGAAATGCTTAGCGGCATTTCGTCTTTACCTTTCATCCTTTACCCTTCGTCGACTTTACCGTTCATCCTTTAACTTTAACTTCCCCTGACATCGATTTTACCTTTCCTCTTTAGTGGTCTTTTCACCAACGAGTTTATTTCGTTCAACGTCCAAGCTTGATTTCCGATTTACTCGTTTTACAAATTAATTTTACTCATTGAAATCAATTAGAATATAATTAATCCGTTCCAACCCCACAAAACCACACCAAAACAATTTTTATGGGTTTTAAAACAGAAAAGGTGCAGTTTCAAGGAAAATGTCAATTATAAAAATATAATATAAGAGAATGCAAAAGAAATATTTAAACTGGTTTTATTAATATAAGTACCTCAAAGATAGGTAGAGAAGGATTATTGTTTGGAAGGAGAAAATATCATTAAGAATTCTAGAAGAAGAATACCTAGAGTTTTCGCTCTCGCTTCGCTTAATTTAGGCTTTTTCTATTCACTTTCTTCACTAAACACACTTGCAAGGCATTTCATTGGAAACATATGAAGAAAAGACTGCTCTTTCCTGCGTTTCAAAATGTTACGAAAATACACCAGAGCAGTGTCATTCAATAAAGCAGCATCACGACCTATAGATACTTTTTCAGGATGATTTTGTTCAACAAATTCAGAAACATACTGCCACTTTGACAACACTACCTTCCCTTCCGGAGAATCAATCTCGTCTACTGCATCCGAATACTTCTGCTCCTGAAGCTGCAGGAATTCAACTGTTGTCACCTACTCTGAGTGTTCTTCGGCGTAATCGTTAATATCTCCATCGTCAACCTCGAGGCCCATGGGATTGCCAAGAGACACTGTCCCCTCGACTACAGGTGTCTCAGATTTAAACCCCTCGAAGTTTCTTCCTGATACATATTCAGACCAGAGTTTCCGACATGCAGAATTGAGCATTCTCCCCGTTACAACTTGCAAGGCCATATCGATGATTTTCAGGCAACTAGCAATATCGTAGAGCTCCTTCCAAATCACACGAAGAGTTAGATTTGTATTTTCGGTGACTTCAAAGCGTCGAGGAAACAGATGTGTGGTGTACCATTCGGTGAAGAATTGCCTGGTGACCGAGGCCTTAACGTTTGCCCTCCTTGTAACCTGTAGCTGCTCCTTCGGGATTTTGTGCGACTTGAATGCTCGTGGGTTTTCGGAATGCTAGACAAGCAGCAGCTTAACTTCTAAGTCTCCTCTCGCTTTGGAACAAAGAGTGAGTTAGCCTATCTGTCATAGACATTTGGCTTGGTATTTTCTCCTCCTTTCAAGTTACGTGGGTTTTTCTGGGTATTTTCCTTTTTCAAAATAGGCCAGTTTCATCACAGTTGAATATTTGTGAAATGTACCGCTCGGCTCTGGTCAGCTCACAGAATTCAAATACGAGATCCTCAAGTGCCATGGTGTCAGTATTCGCTGTTTTTCTATACTTTACGACGTTTTGAATACCAGTGCTCTTCTTGAAATTATCGAACCAGCTGCATCTGGCCTTCAATACGTCTGCTGATGTCTCCTCCGTCGATATTTTAGGGTTCTGCTGCAGGAGATTCCTCACAGATGATGGTTTCCGTAGCCGTATGCCCCACGAGTTGATTCTCTGTGATCCACAAGAGAAGACATTTTGCCATCACTTCGTGGACAGAAGTGCATTGCTTGGAGAGCCTGGAGACACCAGTTGCTATTGTAACGGCCTTGATTTCGTACTGTTTCTTCAGGGTGGTGCAGATCGTCGAAGTCTTTCAGTCGTTTTGACGTGCTATGTCCACTAAAGGCACCCCTCTCTCATGTTTCTCAGCGATTTCTTTCATCAATTCTATTGAAATCAGCCTTTTCTTCTCAGCGCTGTCCTTTGCACTACCTTTCTTAGGACTCATGGCTAACACAGATAATTATTATAAAATGATAGCAAAAATACGCACAAAACTAAAAGAAACACTAGGAAAAACACAATAAGAATGCTGTCACAACGAGATAAACACGTAAAATGAGCGAGCGGAGGCTGTGTTTGCTGGGAGAGTGTATGCGATCTCAGCGCCGAGTAGCAGTCATTTGTATGAAACTCCCTCATACTGATGGCTTCCACTCGTACTGTAACGCAAAAATTACCGCTCTATAGAAAATTACTTGTACAATGTTGCATACATGCTGCGAGGATATACTATGTATTCAGACAGTGAGAGAGATGACAGACAGACAGACAGACTGACAGACAGATAGATCGATCGATAGATACATACATACATACATACATACATACATACATACATACATACATATATAGATGGATGGATACAAAAATAGATAAATGGATACCACCTTAGAATTTCAGAATATAAGTTACATTTGCTATAGGCTTTGTCTGTACGTATGCATGTACACTGAACCGCAAAAGAAAGGCGAAACGAGTGTGACTGTGAAATACGTTTTAGTTTCATTATTTCAGAGATAAATTTTGATAAATCTGATGAAGTCAAGTCCTTGCATGCAGTTTGACCACAGTCTAAGGATTCTTGTCGTGTGTTCTGGTAATGGGTGGATCCAGCACATCGTGATTTTAAGGCGTGACATGTTCAATAGTGTGTAATGCCCTCCCACTGTTCAAAACGGCCATGCACCGTCGGTACATGGAATGCATGAGGTGGTTCACAAACGCCATTGGCATCTGTGCCCACCCCCTGAGGAAAGCTGTCTCCAGTTCCACACGAGTTGTCGGCCTTGCGACCGCCTGGTTTAGCCGTCTCTGGATTGCCTCTCTCAGGTGTTCAATTGGGTTCAAATCCGGGCTGAGAGCTGGCCACAGCATGGTTCCGATGTTGTGCTGACGCAGCAAGTCCATGGTGACCCTGGCTGTGTGGAAAGGAGCCATGTCCTGCTGGAGCCTTGTCCTGCTAGCTATGGATACACGTGAAGAAGGGCACGATGTACGGTTTTAGGATCGGGCCAACCTAACGCTGTTCTGTGATGCCATTCTCTCTGCTTGGACCAATATTTCGGAACACATGGAACACATGCAACCCAATTCTCTGTTTCAGGCCTAAAGGACCCACAAACCATGATGTTTGCGTCACCCCACGTGTCTCTCTCCGTCACACATGTGTCTCAGTAGCGTTCACCCCTCCTACGCCACACCCTCACTCTGCCATCTGAGATGGAAACGAAGTACCAGCTCTTGTCAGAGAAGACTATCGACCTTCATTGTTGATACCGCCAATATCGGTGTTGTGTATCCCACTGTAGGTGTGTCTAACGGTGGTAGGCGTCGAGAACAGGCCCACAAGCAAGACGACGTTAATTCAGGTTGTTGGCGGTCGGTCGACGTCGTACCGTGTCGTCGCTGACGGGTCGCTGTCTAGGGCCAATGGTCTCGCGATCTGTCACGCTGCCCGTTCTGGAGCGATCAGGGAGGTGTTGCAGGTAGATGAAGCGATCCTGTCTGGGCGTGGTCATCTGGGGGCACCATCTGCGAGCACAATCTGCAGTGCGTGCTGTTGGTGTAATTGTATCGCTGTTGCAGGCGATAGATGGTGCTGACATGGATATTGTAAGCTTTCGCAATAACCAAACCACGCTGCTGTTCTCTAGGCGCTGCTGACAATCGGGTCACACTTGATGCCTCCAAATTACGAATGAATTCTTTATTGTCCACATGGGATTAAATATAGAGGGGACAGTACAAATACAAACAGGACAGTACAAAAAAAAAAGAAACACAAATGTGGGGAAAAAAGCGAATGAAAAACAATAAGAGAAAATTAATGAAGGGGTGGAATGACCACCACTCAAAACGCCACACTGCGAGTGACAAGATTAAACACTTTTACAACCAATTACATAAATAAAGTTTTTACATCATTTTTTTTTTTTTAATATCTAGAAGATTCGCCGATATTGGCTTCGATGTTCGTAAGGTACACATTTTCCTCGAACTTCTCCTGCAGTCTGCGAAATTACCCTCCGATAACAATAACACATCTAATATTTGAGGGATACTTCATACAAGCGCAGGAATATCAACTTTCACAATGTCTTTTAAACTGTGTAGTTCCTTCGTCAGCTCATTAAGCAGTTCATTGAAAGCTATAACACAGTTCTTTTCACAGTGTGCGGGCTGGGGGATTTGGGGCCCCGGCAATTCTGCTTTTGTGTCTGTAGGGTCAGGGTCGATGTCAGTGATTGGTGGAGTAGGTCGAGGACTAGTGCCTGCAGGGGTAGGGTTGGTGGGATGGGGTAGGGAAGGGTGGTTGTATGGTAGAGGTCATCATCACTTGTGTGGTTTCGCTTCTTCCTCTCTTTGTTTCTTTTGGTGATTTATTACATCCATTTGCTGTCTCTTCTTCCACTTATTTGTCATTTCTTTTCCGTTGCAAATGGCTCCTCTTCGCATATTCCTTCATTCAACGCCGCAATAGTTGGAAGTGCAGTTTCCCTCACTACCGTTAGGACCACCGGTGCCTTTGCGGGAGGTGGAGGGCAATCCGCTCTTATGTGGCCCTTCTGGCCACACTTGTAGTAGCGCGGATTTCTGTCCTCTACTTTTATCATCCACCACAATGGGATCGATGATGTTTTCCAAATATTTCGGGGCAGCCTGGATGATCATTTCCAGTCCCTGCGCCAGCCAGTTCTGCGTTCGTGTTTTCATGGATTGGAGGATCAATATTTTCTCCTCTAAGCCCATCATTAACACTGCCACCATCCAGGCAACATCCGCCTCCGGTGGTATCTCCTCTACCCTTACCCTGGAAGCACGTATTCGAAGGTAAGTTGGTAGTAATATACTTTCCTCTGCTTTCAGGGAGGACACAGTGTGTTGCCTGGCCAATTCTTCTGTTGGGAATCGTACTTCCACTGTAGCGTATTCGGCCAGGTTACAATATTTCCGGCCAGAGGGGTGCCAAGCACTTTTCAGTTTGTACCTTGGTTTCCATTTCAATTTTTTTCTCCTTTATCACATATGTCTTAGATATCACCGTTTTCTTGCAAATGTCCCTCGTAATTTAGTTAGGAGGGGTCAATTCTACCTCGAACCCCTCCCCTTGTTATCTTACCAAGTCCTACTTTTCAAACTCCATATTTTTCTTCGACACGCCCGCTGCTGTCGCAGGACTTTCGATACTTTTTCCGTTTTTTTTCTTTTCCTCCTGTTACCAGTTCTCCCTCGTTGCCACTCGCGTAATACCGTCCAACAATGCCACGTTGGATGAACTTACATCGTGTTTCCTCATAACACCTCCCCTTCAAACAAGGTGGGAACGACAACTAAACCACCGCAAAGCAGTGAAACATGAGTGTCTTACAAGCACAAACAATAACAAAGTTCAACAAAGTAACAACTGTAATAAAACAAGTGATACTGACCGTAATTCACGATACTAACTCTAGGTGTCCAAATTACAAATGAATTTATTCTGGCCGTAAAAGCCCTATATAGAGGGGACAGCACAAATACAAACATAAAAGTGGGCAAAAAAAATTTTTTAAACCAGTGCAAAAGATGTAAAGTAATTAAATGAGAGGATGAAATGACTGCCGCTCGAAACCCAACACTCCGAGCAACCTCATTGAATATTATTACAAACAATTACATTAATTAAATTTATCTTTCTTCTTTTTCTGTTAGACTTTAATCGTTCACACTTACAAGTTTTTAATCGACTGCACAGTCGATTTCTATCGTCCGCCCATCACTGATCGATTCATACTTCCTTTTTAGTTCTTTCCGATGCTCTTTACTAATAACTATGCCACTCGAGTTATCAAAATAGTCATCAGCTTTGCACAGCTTCACGCCCAGCTTCACGCCCTACTCCATTTTGTTCATCTCCTCCGCCAACTTTTTAGTCGACCTATAGAGTATTGCAATATGGGGTGGAGGCTGGGCGTTTTCGATTCATGTCTGCTTGCTTTTTTGTAGGAGTAGGGTCAGGGTTTACGTTTGGTGGTGCAAGGCAGGGGCTGATGCAGGCAGGAGAAGGGTGGGGAGGAAATGGCCGGAATGTGGTTGGATCAGGTCGGGGATCTTGGTCACTGGTATGTTGTCTCTTCCTTCGTTTCCTGTTTTTAGGTCCGGCAGTCCATTCTTTCATTGCTTGCTCTTGTTCACATGGATACTCCATTTGTATTTCCATCGCCTTTGGTGCCATAGTGGGTGGAAGTACGGTTTCCACTGGTTGAGCAACTGGAATCTCTACAAGGTGGGGCGGCACTTAGCTCTTATATGGCCCATCTGGTCGCACTTAAAACAACGGGGTTTCTGCCCTCCACCATAACCCTCAGCTTTTTCACCCACTACAATGGTGTTCACTATCGTGTCCAAGTGTCTGGGGTAGCCTGGATGACCATTTTCAGGCCTTGGTCTATTCAGTACCGTGCTGGTACTCTCGCGGCCTGGTGGATTGTTACTTTCTCCTCCAGGCCCAATACTATGGCCGCAATCAGCTAGGCAGCATCAACCTCCGGTGGTATCTCCCCCATCCTCACCAATCCTCCTACCGACAAAGACGGTAGGAGCATTGCATTCTCTGTTGCTAATGAGGTCACGGAGTGTTGCCTAGCCTTCTTTTCAGCGGGAAGCCTCACTTCTACTGTTGCGAATTTGATCCCCCTGCCCAGGTATGTTATACCTGACCAGAAGGGAGCCTAACACTTCTCGATTTCCCTTCTATCAACCACGTTGATGGATTTTTCTTTTCTTTTAAAACTTTTGAATGTTACCGTTTTCTTGGTTACACTCTGAGCCACTTCAGCGGGAGGGGACTATCTTATTTTATATCCTTCCCTATACAACCTGCTTTTGTATTTATTTAATTCGTTCGTTACCACTGCCAAATGTTTCCTTTGTGAACCGGCCGCAGCCGAAAAATTCTTCTTTTCACACGCCGTCTTTCTATTCCTCACTTCCTCCTCCATGCTTTTCACACATTGTAGGAGCTCGTTTTCCAACGAATCTATGTGGGAAGAGCCAATCATCTCGAAGCTGGTCTTCATGATGAATATCAAACTTTCCCTCCTTCAAACACGGTGGGCACAACGACGACAATTCCGTTCGCACGGGAGAAACAAGGTGTTTTAAACCACAACAACTAATTTAACAAACGCAGCAGCTTGAGACAAAAGCAATTAAGCTTACAAACCTTGAAACTTTGAAACACCACGTCCGAACGCAAAAAGTGTGAAATTTTGAATACCAGGAACGCCGTTCAAGTTGATATTTATACTCATAATCTCAATGAGATACACGTGCATTTTGGTTTTCATGACAATGTTTTTGAGACTGCCACTCGCAGCATTCAACGCAGCTGCGTTTTGGCGTCTTGTTTCTGAGAAAGTTGAAAGGTTAACTTCAATTTGGGCCTCAGCCATAAACCAGCATGTCTTGGAATATTTACACTTACATCCCCGAAAGACGTTTTCAGAATTTACCATATAAAATTGACATCTGAAGAAATTACGTTTCTTTAGCAGTTCAGTTTACGCTTATACTCACACAAACACACATACAGAAGTTTCTCTATCTCTTACACACTCGTATGTTTATATATCTTTTACTGTTTATCTGTGTCTCCTTTTGACCATGTCCTTTTTTACAGCTAAATACACTTCTGCTCCAAATCATATACACGCACAAGCCTCGCTGCCACATATTTTGTAGTTTAATAATGTAATATCTGTGCAACTTGCAGCTGGGTAAAACGTCTAAGACTTGACAAGAATAATATCTTTGTGGATACAATATTTAAAACGAAATATCAGAGATGTATATTGGAGTCTTTAAATGATTAAAGTTACAAGGAAATGAGAGACTTTTAATTTCCTAGCTTTTTGGCTTTCGGCTACTATCGTGATTACAACTCCGCTTGTTGTATTTGTTTGCTCTAGTCATCAATCTTGAAGAATTGAATTCATCTAGACAGAGCAGATATTATTTTCAACATTTGCTATATGACTTAGCCATTCCCTGAACTGAGAAGAAGATTTTTCTATATTTGTCATTTAGATAAATATCAATTTATCTCCCTGATATTTTCCCTACAATTTTCACACATATATAACTTTCATCACACACTTTTTTAATCTTTGCTACTATTCTAAATTATTAACTCAACTGTCATTTTCATTAGAACAATGACAGAAATATTTTCGATGAAAGTAAAAACAAAGTCGGAAAGGTAAATTGTTTTCAGAATTAATTTGTATTTACGCGATTGTTTACGTTTAGGGATATTACGGGTTTGCATTAAAACACTTCTCTTTATGTTTCGTATGAATAATAGATACGACTTTTCATACATTCTACATCTGAATATAATCATTAAACATCACGTTGGAAATGATAAAGGTTAGATATACTTAATCTTCTGAATAAATGTCTATACATACTACACACTCTTAAACACGTGAATATAATCCACACATACATATACAAACATTCTAAAGGCGTCTAGTCATTATGTTGTACAACAGAAATATATGACCTACGTAGTCATTCAATTGCAGCTGCTTATGAGTTGTTCTGATAAATTAAACAACTAAACTTAATACAGTTCTAATGTTTATAATGTTACTTTTCATATCCTATTTGTCATAAATATTTCCACCTGCCCCAGTGAGCAATAACGTTTTATGTTTGCCTCATAGACATTATTCTGGTGCTTATATTTTTAATGTTTTATATTTTTATACTTTATATATAAAATATATTCAACATAAGATTCAAAGACACTTATACACACAAGTACCTGTATTTATGTATATATATATATATTTATATATTTGTATATATGTATATGTATAGTCATGTAACGTAAAAGTGTGTGCAGTATATAAATTGTTATATATCTTATATATGGATTTATATTATATACATATGACATATTAATTTTTATTGTATATTCTTCTTCTTCTTCTTCTTCTTCTTCTTCTTCTTCTTCTTCTTCTTCTTCTTCTTCTTCTTCTTCTTCTTCT
>JAOPJW010003435.1:9817002-9827351 GCA_027122535.1 Octopus maya | reverse complement strand
TTTGTAAAATGTTTGACAGCTGGTTTTGTAGTTTATGCTTGATACAAATGTTAGGCAGTTTTTTTGCTTTTGTTATTTGATAGCCAAGTTGTTGTATTGTTGTAAGAGAAATGAGAATTTGCTTACCATCTGGTTGTGATAGCTAAATGTATGGAGCAGAATTTAATGTCTGTGGAAGGGTTAATGGAAGAGTTATTTTTGTATCATCAGAATGTCTTGTGCATATTGAAGTTTCCTCAATAATTGGAAGTCTTAAGATTGTTGTTTAGCCCCAAGTTAGCCCTGATCAAGCAGCTTTATGATCAAGAGCATTCTATCATCATCACTTTCTTTCATGTGTAGGGTACCTAGGCCCATGTTATACAATGTGTCCTTTTCAAAGATAAGCATGATTTGATGGAAATTTGGTTGCTATTTCTAGCAGATAAAACCCCAGAAACTCCTTTGTTGGTTCACTATACTCTTCAGCCTAAACAGAATGATTGATTGTGATACCTACATGCATATTATGTCTTTTCAGACAAACACAATAACAAAATTGTCAACATCCTAAAAACTGTGTTGATATGCACACCAATGATGATAGGGGCAAAAGAACTATTGCACTACAATCAAATCCACTCAACTGTCCTGCTATGGTCACAACCACATCCTACAGTAAAGCAAATGAGCCAATAAAATAGTATTTGGGATCACAAGACTTGTTACAAATAGTAACCAAATCCCATCAAATCACAACTATTTTAAAGTAAAAAAAAAAAAGTCACAATGCATAGTGTACACCATGTTACTACATCTAAAAAGGATCTCATGTGCATGACTGAAAAGGTCATTAAGAGCAAACTTTGAGGATCTTATTGAGCCTTGCTTTCATTGGCTCAGTCTCAACCATCTACAATAAACTAAGAAATTAATTGTCACTAACTGACCAAATCAATTTTTCACATTTTCACTTAAGTTACTCATTTTTAATTTTTATAACTGAAGCCTTATCAGTGCTAGGTAATTTACAATTCAGCTGAAAAATAGTTTAATATAAATTTACATTTCTAATATTCTCAATAATTTAAAATTCAACTTACACCCTTGAGAAGACCTGTTCTTATCTCAGGTCCTTTTGTATCCAGTGCAATAGCAATTATCTTCGGTTTATCAAACTTCTGGGTAGCTTCTCTCACATTCTTAATAGTCTCACCATGGTACTGAAACAAGTAATTTTTAACAGTAAAATCTATATTTCTATGAAATGTAGTTTTACATGTTAACATATTTATGGTGAAACTAACAGATATAAAGGAAAACATGGAGATACCTTTCCAATATTCATATGTTTAGAGAAAAAAAAAGAGCAAAACTTCATGAGTTGAGGGTTAACAGACTAAAAATTAGATTCATAGTGTAAGAGTTCTAACTTGTAAAAACTTAAAATTATTTTATTTGCTTAAAAATAAAATTAAAAGAAATGGGTTTTACGAGGGATGTTCCAAAAGTAAAACTGAAATATTTAAGGACACAACAGCAGGGAAAGATAATGCCTATTTTTATTTCACTATCAGACTCAAAACATTTGAAACACCCTGCATGTGTGATTAAAATTATCACAATAATTTTATGATTGAAATGAATATTTAAAATGTTAAAAACAGAACTGATATTTACTTCATATGATCCATGAGAAAAATTAAGTCTGGCAACATCCATTCCTTCAATCATCATCTTTTTTAGAGAATCGACATCTTTGCAAGCTGGGCCTGAAAGTGAAATAAAATGTGTACATGCAGATATTATAAATTCTAAGATTCATTTTTTGTTATCTACCCAACATTTAAAGCACTGGTTCCCAAAGTGGGCAGTACTGTCCCTTGGCAGTGGAAAGATCCAGGGGGAGCATTGAAGAAAGCAGGGTGATAATGGGGTGGTCAAAAGCAGCAAAGGATGTAAACAAAAAGAATGGGTTAATTAGGTTAAATTTTATTTGTGAAATACAGTGGTTTTGAATTTGCTACAGAAAGTGGTCTATGTTTGTGGTGGTGAGTTGTGGAAGCACTAGGAACACAGCCTAGGTGTCAAGGGGGCAGAGCAGCCTGAAAAAGTTTGGGAACCACTGATTTAAGGCTTCACTTGCAAGAGAAATCCCAGATTTTTTTTCCACCTATAAAGTCTGCTACCTACTACTCCAATAAGATCCATTGGCAATTGTTTGTTACTACATGTGTGCGTTATGTAGAGTCAAGGTAGCTCTTTATAACATTTTCAACAGTGTAAGAAGTTAGGAACTTAAGCCGAAAAAGCAATGCTACATCAGATTAATCATCACTATAAATCCGAAATCAAATTTGAAAATTTCAGAGTTATTCTTAACATTAGAGGTACATACTAGTAATGATGAAAAGCCTACAAAAACAAAAAAAAAAAAAAAAAAAAACAGAAAAAAATGAAGTTGATGTGTATGCAGAGTTTCTAAGGTAAATATTTTACAGCCAATTGTATTCCATTTCCCTCCCAAATGTAGCAAACCAGCAGATAAATACTCCTGCTTGATCAATTAATCTAGGATTAGCATCATTTTTTTTTAAAGACAATGAATAGATTTAGCAAACAAATTTATACCAAGCTTTTGATACCAAACCACCCAAAATTTCCCCTGGTTCTATCATGCAAACTTGCTGTTTTAACCTTTAGTATTCAAATTACTCTGTGAAAGGTAAATACTTGATTCACATTGTTTTGAATCAATTATATATCTTTTAACTTTGAGATTTTGATTATGTTATTGTTTATTTTTACAATAACATTGTAGGGTAGGTGTGATAAGCTAGATTTGGCCAGTTTAAACAGAAAATCGGTAGAATCATGGGGCCTGATATGGCTGGTTTAGCCATGCTAAACGATTAAAATAATCTAAGTTAACACCTATCAAAATTTCATGTTAATTTGTTCCAACCATTAGTTTAATAAAGTTATTTTACTAACTTCTTCATTATTTTAAAAATTAATAGAAAAAGACAATATATGACAACAGAAATACAGTAACAAAAGGGCTAAAGACAGTCTAAGCTCAAGTCTATAGCAATCCCTCGCCATATTGTGATTCACCTTTCATGATTTATTATTTAAGCATAGATTCCTCCATGGTGTTGTTTTACATTTATAATAGAATATATACAAATTATAAAAATAATTTTTTTTAAATCTACAGTACTGTTTCTACAGTACTGTTTCTACGTCGTGGATTTTCACCTATTGTGGGGATTTGGGGAATGTAACACCTGCCATAGTCAAGGGATTACTGTACTACAAAGCTTTTCGAAGAAGACACTCCTTCAGCAAAACCTATTGAATAAAATAAACATAACTGAACAGTAGATTGCTTAAACTCAAAACATCTCTAATCAATGTGCTTGCTCGTTTGCAACATATGACAAAACTATAGTCATGCCTACACAGCCAGCACTTGAAACAGTCAGCACTGTTGGCTGATTCAGTTAACTGCCTCACAACTAATCATTACTGTTATAGTAGGATCTCATTTTTATTATAGTAAGATGTAAAACTTCAATTAGCACAGATTATCAGATAAAAATTCCCTCAAGGAGTGCTTCAAAATCTAAAAATAAGAGAGGACTAACATCAATTGAATTTTTTTGAAGATATAGAAAATGTAGTGAATGTATTTAACAAAATGTGTTTAAGATGTAGAATTGAATTTGTTTTTTTTTTAACATTTTAAGCATTCCTAGATAGAAGTTTTTCTCTAATTGCCCAAACTTTCCCAACTCATTATGTAACAGAAAACATTACACTATTTGCATTTTGTTTGCAAACTGCTCCCATAAGATATTTCCCATCTCCAGCCTTATTTGTCATTCCAGCACATATCAACCAATAACTATTTACCCATGGTTCATCTCACTATTAAAGCTCAGCTTCAGAAACTTTACTGATGCAATAAAACAACACTACTAGAGTTACAAACTCAATCTAGATGTTCATGGTTCTTCTTAATAAAATAGCTGTTTTCCTGTAATCTTTCTTTTTTTTTTTTTTTAATCATTGCAAAATTGTTCATATTTAAATTGACCCTGAAGATAAAGTCATGCTGGAAATCTATAGTAGAACACACTGAGGCTGGCCAACAAAAGTGAATCACTATCATAGCAGTTAAGTCCATTCAATATTGGAGCCAAAATCTGCAACTCAAGTGAACTACATTTAATATCAGACACATTACTGCTAAATGACCCAAATATTATCTTGCCATGCAAGTCCTACCTCCTACTAGAGGATGTATATGAGCTGAATCTCCATTCTTCACTCCAGTGACCAACTTATCTTTTCAACATTTGAAACGGTTGATCCATATCTATTGAAAGATGCAAAATCTCCAAAGCATGAATACTCCAAAAATATTCCTAATGTAATGTACCAGAACCTTTTCTAAGACTCTCAGCTCATACTGACAATTTGGTTAGATACATGAAAGCTGAGCTTGTCTTTGAACACAAGATTTCCAACCTTAGAGAAAAACCAAGCTAAGTTATAAAAAAAATCCACAGCCTTTAAATTGGGTCTCTTCCTATCAAAGTAGCCTGCCTCAATCACCTAGTGTTTGTCTGACTAATAGAAATAACATCCAAATTCCCTTCAAATCCTGTCCTACTTTTAAAAAAACTTCCACATAGCATAAAGTCCTAAATGTAACATGCATGAAATAAAAGATGGGATGGTCACAGCAGGAACACTTCACCAGAACATCTGTTATGCTAAAATTTAGTTGAAAAGCATGAAAGTAATTAACAGACTAAATGCAATAGTAGTATTGGTAGAGAAGTAACGTGTTCTCTTTATTTCATTAAGTGTCAACACTATATTTCCTAAGTAATCGCAAGGTTAACCTCAGCACTATATCTTCATAATGCCAAAGACCCTGCAAACGAACTATCAACGCATTTTGAACAGATACACTCGTTACATTCAGCTTCATGTGTTGCCTATAATTCCAGCAGATATTTCTTATTAGGTGTGTCTTTTGGAAACTTAGAACAATTCAACCTCCAAGTCTATTGTAATTCAACAACCTTAGTCAGACAATTGTTTCACTGATCTTTGTGTTTGAGCTAAACAACAATTCAGTAATTGTTGCTATGGTTACAGGATGGACTGTTGTGATTTCTCAACTCTGAAGAAATAAAATCCAATCACAAATCCTGTTCAGTTATCTACTATCCTTTACAGACTAAATCTGCAAGTCAATATGACATCCACTACATAGTCACTTGACCAGCTAGAAATAACAACCAAATTTGACTCAAATCACAATAGCAATTTTATAGGAATATACTAGACAATGTAGAGCTAGATTTATAAAAACAGAATTATCTCAGCTGGAATGCCTCTGATCCAGTGTGCTGACAAGTTAACTAAATTTGGTAAATCTAATTTAAATGAAAAGACATGTTCTTAGAATTATTTAGCCAATCACATCAACTAGTTCTCTATGCTCCATAGGGTCCTGAAACCTATTTTTCACATAGGGACTATTGTGAACAACAAATATCTAATTTTCTTTCTCCGTCTAATAAAATAATTCATAAACTTGATACTAGGAAAGATTTCTACCAAATCTCTTTCATTAAAAAAAATTCATTTGCATGTATTTGAGTACCGTTTAATTGGAGAGATGCAGTGAAAAGTTTTTAATGCATCAGGGATCAATTTGTCTAATCTCCATGAAATACATATGATTATTTATTGATGATCAAAATGAACTCACTCAACATCTCGTGATAGTTTTCATATATAAACTTATAAATCTAGTGCCTTTCTCTTAATTGTAAGACAACTGGCATGCCATCAGTAAATGAAGTGTCCCAGTTGATCTAATCAATACAACAGCTTGCTAGTAAAATTAATATGCAAATGGCTGAGCACCCCACAGACACACCTTTAACATATTTCTGAAGGAGATTCAGTGTAACACAATGTGATAAGGCTGGCCTTTTGAAATACAGGTACTGCTCATTTTTACCAGCTGACTGAACTGGAACATGAAATTGCCGTACTCAAAGGCACACTGCACAGCTGGGAATTAAACTCACGACCTTATGATCACGAGCCAAATACCCTAACCACTAGGCCATGCACCTTCACAATTGTCAGACATGATGAAAACCATCGTGGAATTTCAGTGTTTCCCTAAGTTTCCACTACTTCTACATTAAGAAACAACCCCAGGAGTTTATCAGTATACTAAACCATTGCTATTATCTCTAATTGCACCAAAGAAATGAGCCAATTAACAGAATTTCTAAAATCAAAGTTTAAAGATTTACCACCCTCCGCTATAAACATTGGATCAGGTGAAATCATTACTTCACTGCTCAACAACAATTACATAGTGACATGCATCAACCCATTGCAATTATTTTGATATGTTTGCAAGGAATGGCTAAAGCAATTCTGTTGACAATTCAAGGCATATTACTGACACCTGATACAAACATGCTTACTAACAAATATTAAAAATTGTCATCAACCAAATTAATTAAAAAGACACATACCTATAGTACAGACAATACCACTCATACGCACATGACATGGTTCAGAATCAATGTCCAAAGCCACCATATGTTCCAGTTGTGATCTGGCACAAGCTGCCTGAAGTTGTTGTGAAAGGCCAACATTTGTTTGAGTACCAGAACCAGGCTGAAAAAGAAAAAAATTCATTGCAAAATATTCCATTAATAAATTAGGATCATATTGTATCTTACCTTTACAACATAAAGTCCTGGATAGCAAGATTGACTGCCATTCTAATACTAAGATGAATTTACAACATTTTAACCATTAGATCAGCAGGTTACAAAGTGATTGATAGAGTTTCCTGGGGTTTGACTGATTTATGTAGATGATTGAAATATGGTTAGGAGTCAATGAGGAAAGACAAAATTCCAGATGGCTATAATGTTCAAGCCCCAAGAAATTAAAATTTTAAAATATCAAAATTATACTGTTCCTCCATGATGTAGAAAAGCTGCTAAAGTCAAAGCAGTTTTCTTAGCATTACAGAAACAGAATATTTGCATAATTTCCTCCAATCAAATGTCCACCCCCACCCCCACACCTTTTAACAGAAAAACCTGTACTTTCAAAACTAATTTACTCCTGAGATCTCACAAGCTTCTACCTGTGGTCATCTTGTCTTAAGATGTGAAATATAAATCAAAATACATAGCATGTCTCAGATGTTGATCTGGGAAGGTTCTTTGTATAAGAAAAGAATATACATGGATGTTCTGGTTTTATTTTTTAACTTCTCACCAATAAAGATCTAGTTTCAAACTAGAAAAGTTCTTTCATGTGAATTTAAACAATTATGTAGTCATTTATTCACATACTTTAACACATATATGCATGTCAGTGCACATCTGATTTGTAGGTTTTGACTTCTACACATGTTTGCCTGTCTAAATGTGCTAAACTCACATTTTCACACTTCCATTTATTACTTGCAGTTGTAATTTCCCAATTAGGAATGTAATTTCTGGTATAAAACTGAAGCTATGTTAACATCTGCTGTCCAGCAGATGTTTTATTATTATCATCATCATTATTTTTTGCAATGGTCAGTTTTAATGACTAAAATCTGTAAAGTAGAAAGAGTACTTAGTTGTGAGTGTTGATAGTTTGTATATTCTCATCTCTAAAATACTTTTCTAGTATAATTAGTTTCAATCAGTTACAACAGGAATGTACTTTGCTTTTGCCTATACGTTTAAGTCCTGTTTTGTAGAAATTGGCAACTAGAAAAGGAAATAATTTAAATTCGGAGATATTAATATGCATTATTGTATTCATAATAGTACAGTGGTTTTACAGTATATCAGCCTTTAATGTGAAGAAAAAGCTGTTGGCAATATCTAGAATATCTGAAATTTGCTTTATTCCTTTGATGACTGAGATAATACCTGTGTGTTGGAAGGACATTTCAAAATAAGAGACCACCTCGAAAGGATTCATTCAGATGAGAAAAACAAGGATCTTCAATTTTTATTTGAGATGTTAAACAGATTGGAAAACATTTCATATGTCACAATCTTCAGCTGATAATAAACGAGGGATGAAGACCTTTAACAATATTGTTTTACATAAAAAGAAACAAAAATGTGAGTATATTATTATGCAAGTCATAAAAGGAATTCATAGAAACTGATTGTAAGTTATTTATCTGAGTAACACTAGCATACAACACCATATTGATATGAATGCTCCAATATTTTCATGGCCTTGCAAGGTATTGTAATCCCAATAAAAAGGTTTGTTACTTAATATCAAAGCTTGCTCAAAGGATGAAATGATTTTCTGGCCCCAGGATGCATATTTATTTTAGCCTAAAAGGAAAAGTTCCTAACATATGTAAAGTGAATAGAGAGAACTAACTGAAGTTTATGTATTGAATATGGAATGTTAATTTTATGTAAACAAATGAAATGAGAAAAATGGAGGGCAGAAGTAGATGCTCATGTAGAGAACAGAAATGATTGCAATGATTTAAACATTATCCATACAATAACATGGAGTGAAAAGGTGACAGTGGTTGAAGGAGAATTTTTATTCAATATATAATACAGCTGATGATTATATAAATACTAACCAATCCAAATGGAGAGGAATGAATTCTCTGCAATTCCCCAGCACCCGGTTGGGCAAGAAGTTGAGCCATCTGAGAAAATATAAGTTGATTAAGATTAATAAAAATTCATTATTTAATTTATCTTTCTAGAAAAAAAAATATGTACATTGTATTTCATTAAGATAATAATATAAAGATAACAATAAAGGAGCAGAGAAAATGGATAACAAAGCAAATCCACTGACAAAACTCAGCATCAGGGAATTAAGATATTCAACTTCAAATTCCAAAACCTACACTTGACCACTCGATCTTCATGGGATGGTAACTAATGATCTTTTAAAGTGTCTGCAGATTAACTGGATAGGTGTAAAAAGCTTTCAATAGTTCCTTCAAATTATCTGGTGTCACTTTTTAATAATCACTAATAAAAATAGTACATCTACAACAGTCTACTTTAGCAGGCTATACATGAGCAGCTGTGTTTTTATACCTTTGTAGTGAAAGGTGTATTACATAATATGTGTCAGTGTTTCAACTAACTATATTTTACTCTTAGCAGCTAAAAATATCTCTATAAAACCTGTTGCTATAGGTCACTGAGAATAAAATTCCTAGGAAACTGAAAATGAATAATTAGAGCCTTTAGAAATAATACTGAAAATAGCTTCAGACAACTTGAAATTAAACATTTAATCTGGATAATCACTCTCGGAAATAAACAGCAAAACTCTTATTTGTCAATTGTATAAGAAATGGAAACATTTGAGTAATGTCTGTCTCCAACTGAAAGAGAGAACTTGATCAAACCAGTTGAATAATACCACCAACAAGAATTTATTTTATCATTCTTTAAGCAAATCATAGTTTCAAGGTGTTATTTATTTATTAAATTAAATGAACCAAAGCTGGTGAATTGGTATTTAATTGACCTCAAATAATAAAAGCAGAATAAGTCCCCCATCTGAAAGATTAGTTTGGCTTAATGGATTTGCTCAATATTTTCTGTAACAGATTTTTTTTTTCTGCTGAAAAAAAAAAAAAAAAAAAAAAAAAAAAAAAAAAAAAATTATGTTAAAAGTAACATTGATAACATTAAAATGAAAAAAACAGTTGAAAGATTTAATAATGCACAACCTGAAAGGAAAGGAATATTATGAAAAGGAGACCAAATTCCCAAACTGACACACTAAATCAACATTTCAGTATTAGTTTAATAAAAAATAAACTGAAGTTGACTCATTAAAGTTTTGAACATTGCAACACAATTTAGAAGAATTCAAACCAAATTATAAAGTGAAAAAGAATTAAGCAAAAAGTAAATGGGGGAAAAAATAAAGGAATGCTTGAAAATTTTTATAAAAATAGAATTTACATGTTTGACAATGGAAGATTTAAATAAAATCTGACAGGGAATTTGTCAGATTGGTGGAAAAGGAATTTCCACTAATCTAAGCATTCACCATTGGCAAATTATAACTAATGAAATAAAATTCATAATCTAAGCAAGACTAAAGTTGCTAGACAATTTAACATGATTTTTGGTAACAGTGTCATTATTGATTACACACACTCTTTCACTTCCTTCAGTCATTTGACTAGGGCCATGCTGGAGCACTACCTTTAGTCGAGCAAATCGACCCAGGACTTATTCTTTGTAAGCCTAGTACTTATTCTATCAGTCTATTTTGCCGAACTGCTAAGTTATGGGGATGTA
>JAOPJW010003435.1:9004149-9016973 GCA_027122535.1 Octopus maya | reverse complement strand
TGACCCCCCGAAATCAACGCTTGAAACGATTTCTTGAACAATTAAGAATACACATCACAGTGGAATAGGAAATTTAATGAGGGTACTTTCTACATATTAAGCTATGCCAAGCAGCCTCATGCGCACACACAATGATGGCGGAGGACCGATGAAGTTATTCTCAAACCAGATACATTGTCCGGACGCTTGCAATTTAATGAACTCCGCTAAAGGCTCTTAATAATGATGTGGTGCTATTAAATTAGGTGAGGGTTAAGTCTGCCATCGACGGATAGAAAAAACTACTTCTGTTGGTGGGGCTTCCATGCTGTTTCCACGTTACAAATTTAATTCAGGGTTGACTAAATTGTGACACAGCAGCGTGATTAGAAAAACAGTAGCGTGAATCAATAGGCGAAACCGTGCAACGAATTTAAGTTACTGAGAGTCAACGTCTTATTGAACGCCAGCTATATATATTGGGTTCTTCTTCCTGAAACATAAACATCTAATTACAACATTATGGATTTCTAAGTTATCGAAAGACCACATATTTTGTGGGAACGGATCAATGAGGTATATCGATTCATGGCGTGGTCGCAAGACTCACAAAAGGGGATTGGCCGGCAGTTGATTATATCGACCTCAATACTTGAATAGTCTTTGTATTATTGAATATGTGAGGACGAAAACCAAAGGCAATTTTGGTGTGATTTAAACTCGAAGCATTAAAAGACGTCACTAACTACAGCTAAACATTTCATTGGGCATTTTACCGATTCTGCCAACTCAACAATATATTTTTTTCCAATACAAATACTGACCCGCACTAAGGGCATCGCTATATAGTAGCAGATGTAGTGGTGTTGTTTAAATTTTTGGATGGTTCTCATCGTATGACATCTGGTCTAAACACTTATACATTTTCGCTTTGTCTTATGCCTTGTGAATGAACATTTTAATAAAATAGTATTCAATCTTATCTTCAATATCATAAGTTTCAAAGAAAAGTTTGCCCTATATTAATTAATCAAATATGAAGTGAATTCAGAAAGGAATATCTGTGTTATTGAAGCGTTGAACAAAATATCAGCTTGCAGTGTTTATTCCTAGGTAGAAATTTAAGCCAAGAAGGTCTTGCCGCTTCATGAATAATTATTCGGAATATAAGCATAGAAATTCCTAGGGTCGATATGTTCGATTTAATCCAATTGCAGACAAACTGTAGCAAAGCCACAAAGTAGAGTAGCTCGAAGCTATAAAGGACTGAAACCAATGAAAGAATAAATGCACCAAATAATAACTATAAATATTTATTATATACTAGAAAGGAAATATCTGAGTAATAAAGTCTCCTGGCGCTTACAGTCACATAAAGTTTTCATTTGTATACTAGAGAATGTGGATTCTGAATCGACAAAAGTTATATAACTGGAGAGCAGATAGCATGTCTCATGGGGAAAATTACTTGCTATAGACTAATATCTTAGCCAGGAGAAGATTATTCCGTAATCCTCTTAATTCAGAGAAAACAAAATGGTAAAATCTGATACTGGTTCTATGGGGTATTGTGATTACGAAAGGATTAAGATTATAAATGTATTGTGTACATAATTTCATATGAACATAGACACAGACACACACACAT
This sequence comes from Octopus maya, assembly GCA_027122535.1. Lineage (NCBI taxonomy): Eukaryota > Metazoa > Mollusca > Cephalopoda > Octopoda > Octopodidae > Octopus > Octopus maya. The sequence continues at coordinate 9,015,346 of JAOPJW010003435.1, read as the reverse complement.
ATACGCACACATACACACACACGCGTAGACATAGATGCACACAGATATATACACATGTATATAAAACCACGTTTATGCATACATAACACATATAAACAAGCTGGGCACGCAAATTTTTACTTACATAATGCTTATGTAGACTTGTGCGTATGTGTGTGCGTGCATATATGTACATATATGTATTTTAAACAAGGCTTGAAAAAGATCTACGTATCCATGTATATTTATGTGTCAGATTATTGGAACTGATGAATACATATACATAAAGCTAAGTTCTCTCCGTCAATCATTTTGTAATTTTATAACATGTGTATTATAGAGCAGTTAAGGAAACAACCACATCTAAGAATACTATATCTGTCACTTCCTCATTCTCTCTTTCCCTTTCTTTCTCTCTTTCCCTTTCTTTCTCTTTCTCTCATACGCACCACACATTTAGATATACAAACATATCATTCTATCTACGTACCTTTATTTCACAGGATTATACTGTATGTATTTATCTCTGTCTATCTATTCCTTTCCCATTCAATGACCATGTCCCGTTTTCTCAACATTCTCTCTTATCTATCACCATTGTTCTTTCATACATCAGTAGAACAACACATTAACCCGACAGAAGCAGATACTTACAAAAGCTTGGCAAAAATACAAATAGTTTATCAATAAATTTTACAGTACATGTATTGCCCAGGATCTTAACATATAATATTCTTTTCTACTCAAGGCATAAGTCACGAAATTTTTGGCGAAGGAGCCAGTCGATTAGATCGACTCAAGTATGCAACTGGTACTTGATTTATCGGACCCGAAAGGATGAAAGGCAAAGTCGACCTCGGAGGAATTTGAACTCAGAACGTAGCAGCAGACGAAATACCGCTAAGCATTTCGCCCGGCATGCTAACATTTCTGCCAGCTTGCCGCCTTGTGTGTGTGTGTGTGTGTGTGTGTGTGTGTGTGTGCACGCATGTGCATGTGTTATGCTACTGCCAATTCAATCAGCAAATGAATTAGGATTGAATGATATAGTGTGGACATTTTAAGTTGCACTGAAGTGCCATGGCTCGAACGGTTGTCAACACAGGGCTTTTGAAATTCTGTTCCAGTTATAATTAAATCAGGAATTTTCAAAATATTAACAAAGATTTTGTTTCCAATGTTTCAATAATTTGGAAATTAATCATGAGGCATTCAACATTTCAATGAAGCCATATTGTATTACATTTAATACTGCTAAACTATCAGGGCTTAACCTCTTGGAAACAATTGCAAACAAAAAAAAAAAAACAGTTAGGGAGCTGAAAAAGTGGAATAGGATTAAATGATGTTGTTTAGGGTACACTTGCTGGGTTTATGCACCAAAAATATTTGTTCAGCAAAAGAGACCGATAGAATAAGTACTAGGCTTACAAAGAATAAGTCCCGGGGTCGATTTGTTCGACTAAAGGCGGTGCTACAGCATGGCCGCAGTCAAATGACTGAAACAAGTAAAAAGAATGTATGTAATCTTTCTTTACTGATCAACATTAGTAAAAATCGAAACATTTGTCCTCTCCTTCAATAATATCATTTGCAGACATCTTTCATTTCTCAACCCCAATCACAGCAACCATAATCGTCCATCGTAACCTGGTAACATTTTTCTCACATCCACACTATTGTCTCAATATCCTCAACGCTTCACAAGTTTGATGTATTATCAAATTAACTCGTATACCGCATCGCTTCAAACATTTAATATATTTGTTATACACCGATAAAGCTAAAACGATTCTGATACTTTGTAAAACAATCTGTGAAACAAATTTTATGAAGTCTTTTTCAATGATTTTCTTTCATTTATTTTCCCTTTTTCTTTTTTCTTTTATGCAGTTTGCAACCCGACAATCATTGCTTTAAAATTTCGACGTTTTACCCGTAAGAAACTGGCTACATGTTAAATGAAAATTCGGCGTATGATTTTGTTAGAACTCTCTGTAAAGAATAAAATGTATCAATAATATATGGTGTCGCTGTCTGACATAGTGCTACACATAGGCTACTAATATTGACATTAAACGTGTATCCATAAACATATAGCACTATTTTATTCCTCTTAGAAGTCAGAAGCATAATATAACCTGTGATTTATTTCATTGAGTATTTTAAGAAAGTATTTCATAGAACGTTAGTAGATTAGAAGTCGAGACAAAAGGGACAAGGTCCTTAGTGTTTACATCAGTATAATAACAGTTTCTAGGGAATTCTGTTTCTCTTTTCCTTCCGATGATTTATTGTTTAACCTGTATTTTCTGACCCTTTTAAAATTCAGTATGAATATTCAGTGGTCTTGGCAGACGGTCAGACCCTCATTTAAAGATCTTTTTGTTACATATTGTTATTGGTTTTGTTGAATAAAATTTGTTGAAAAAAGCCGCAATAATTATGCACCACCCCAATACATACATACATACATACATACATACATACATACATACATACATACATACATACATACATACATACATGTATATGTAGATCTTTTCAATTTTTTATAATGATTAAAAAAATAGAAGACATACATATTGATATACATAGACGCGGGAGTGGCTATGTGGTAAGTAGCTTGCTTACCAACCACACGGTTCCGGGTTCATTCCCAGTGGGTGGCACCTTGGACAAATGTCTTCTACTATAGCCTCGGGCCGAGCAAAGCCTTGTGAGTGGATTTGGTACACGGAAATTGAAAGAAGCCTGTCGTATATATGTATATATATATATGTGTGTGTGTGTGTGTGTGTGTGTTTGTGTGTCTGTGTTTGTCCCCCAACATCGCTTGACAACCGATGGTGGTGTGTTTACGTCCCCGTAACTTAGCGGTTGGGCAAAAGAGACCGATAGAATAAGTACTAGGCTTACAAAGAATAAGTCCTCGACTAAAGGTGGTGCTCCAGCATAGCTGCAGTCAAATGACTGAAACAAGTAAAAGAGTAAAAGAGAGAGTGGCTTGGTAAAAGGGGAAAAAGCTCAACTACAACCGAGAAGGGAATTTCATGGGAAAAGGCTCCTCTCTCTATCTGGTGGTATTGCAAAGGAGTAATTCACTTTGAATTGTTACCACCTAATGCAACAATCAATACTCAAGTCTACTATCAGCAATTAGAGCGTTTGAACCAAGCTTTGAAGGGAAAAAGACCCGCTTTAGTGAATTGAAAAGGATTGATGTTTCATCAGGACAATGCAAAGAACACCACATTGTGAAAATCACATCACAGAAGATGGAAGAGCTTGGTTGGGAAAAAATTCCTCATCCACCTTATTCTCCCGACTTTGCTCCTTCAGACTACCATTTGTTTCGTAGTTTACAGAATCATTTGGGGGACATAACTTTCATAAGCCAGGAGGAGGTCGAAACTGACATTTCAGAGTTCTTCGCTTTGAAACCAAAAGAGCTTTTCATTGATATGATTTAAAAACTTGTAAATAGATGTAAGGAAGTCATAGATAATCAGGGAAAGTACATTGATGATTAAATTTCAATTAAATATAACATTTGATCTTTAGTTTTCTTTATTCAAAATTCGGACAGAACTTATGGGAGGACCTGATATATATATAAGACTTTAATTCTATTTCATTGAAAACATACATTTGTGTTGATGACTATAATGCACTCTTGTGTATTGTCCTTTCAACCTATTCTCTTCTGAGCCTCTTTCAGCCTTAATCAACCCATCCTTATCTTTTAAAATGTATCTTTTATTTGTAATTCATATTTCTTTGTGATATCTTATTCTCTTCAAAAAAGAGTAGAAAACATTGAATAATGTGGTTCCAGAGACTCTTAAACAAAGAAGATGAGCAATGTTGAACTATCTCTTTTATACATACGTTCAATCAGAGTTAACCTGGAGCTAAACAACAACAAAATATCAGAATTGTCCAACTAATGTGGAAGCCTTTGACTGGTTAGAAATAGCAGCTAAATTTTCCTCAAATCACATACTACCATCCAAACATGAAAGGATAGGCTGGACGTTGTAGTTAAAATGATGGCATAGTCCCATGTGAAATGCCTTTGATCAAGTCTCTTCCATCAGAGTCAAGTTGGTGTTATCAACAATAACAACAAAATCAGAATGGTCATGATTTACTAAGAAGAAAAGTAAAATTACAGCTCTGAATGATTTTGTGGTACACTCTTCTAATTACATTACAAAACAGATCAAAAATTTTCGTATTATAATACAAAAGGCATTACTGAATTGTGCTTTTATGTTTCATGTTATACCTATATACTTATTATCATGACTTAGCTATATTAAAGATATAAAACATATGTCTCTGTTCATAACTTAGAAATAACAACATATATTGGTAAATCATTGTATAATATTACAAATGTAGTTCTTCATATCATTTTGTACTGCTGTGTCAATGTTTAGCTGGTAATTCATTGATTCTCTGGGGAAAAAAAGGCTAAGGTAATATTTTTTTAAAAAATCAATGATCAGCCTTGTGCATGTTTATATCATGTTGATCATGATTGAACAAATCCTAGAATTCAGAAGTAAATGACAGTGAAAAGATTTATTTGCTTTCACTTAACATGGAAACTTCATATTGTATTTTTGGCTTTGTTTTTATTTATGTTAATGAAACTGAAACAGTAATAATAATGTTTGGCACCTAAGGATTTTTTGTAAAAACTAATCTAATTTATGAAATGAAGTCTGTTAAGTACATTTTGTGTGGTTGCATCAGTGTTGACATTTCTTTAACTAGGCAAGAGTTTATCGTTTTAATGAAGTCTTAAAAGTCTTATATTTTTCTGGTGGAACAGACACACAGGTTAGAAACATAAATTCTAGAATATTTTGTGTGCTAATGAGTATCTGACGAACTGGGCTTATGAATTAATGAATTCCATCTGACTTTCATGACCTCTGAAGATTCAAGATAGATATTTAGATATTTGTATAATAGTCAAGAATAATGACTAGAGTTCAAGGAGACTAATGATTGTTTGTGCTGTGATGAATACCTGAAAAATATATAAAGCTAAGTAGAGAATATTGGTTTGTCATTACAAGAAAGCAAGTTAAATAATCTTGATAGTCATTTGATGAAAGACTATCAAAATATTAAATGGTATTTTGTGCTCAAGACATGATTCTTTATGCATGCCCATTATACTCAGTTTTAAACTAATTACCTTGCTTAATTTCTCAATTACTGTATATATAAATGTAAATGTAAAATTTAGACATGCAAGCCTCTTAATAGTTATCTATAAACATTTTCTTTTGGATAATTAACACATAGTATTATAGAGGTGTTGTATTTCCTGTTCTAGATAACAATATTGTAATCTTGAAATGTAAGAATACACAAATGGTATATTTTAACATTGATCTTCAACCAGTTTCTGAGGGCTGTAGTCACGAAATAGATCAACATCATCAGTTTCATTGTTAATTATTTATACCAACATATATCCATATGTGTGTCTAAATTGATTTTGAAATATCACCTAACCCTTCAATTATCTACCTTCACTTTTTTCTCATTTTATAATCAGTTTATAGCACCCTTTCACTTCCCACATGTGGTTTTTGATAGTTTTTTTCTCACAGATACCTTTCTTCCAATTTTTATTTCTCCTCCTGTATTTTTAATTGTTGTTTTTCTCTTTAGATGTCTGGACACATACTCGTCCTGTCTGCAGACATCCTTTCCTCTCTCACTTTTCTTTCTCTGTCTTTTCTTCTGCTTTCCTGTCCCATTTTTCTTTTCTTTTTCTCTTCATGAGAAGATTAGGGTTGCTTTACTAATCTTATACTTAAAGCAATCCAAAACACCAACAGAATTCTATATTTTAATAATCAGTCTTATAATTCATTTGCAATCAGTATATCATTTATAATTTGTTCTTTTGTTGCTACAGTCCATCTGCTTTCCTTGCCTACATTTCCCTTTCATACTTCTTAAATATTCATCATATAATCTCTTCACACACACAAAATACCCATACATATTCCAGTCATAGCACTGATTAAGGTACTGCTGAGCATTACTATGACTACCATTTCCATTGTCTGGTCCTTTAACTTAAATTCTTTGTGACTGTTCAGCCATACCCTTGAAACAGTTAATAATGGGGCGACTATTGATAGTTATCAGAAACAACACACTACTGCTTAATGTGATTTCTTACATGAGAGTCTTATGTTGCTTCTTTATCAGAATGCCTAAACACTCCCCTTAAATTGCTTTTCTTTACTGAATCCTATTTGATCAATTCCATGAGAAAATTTCTCTGTTGGCCTGGTAACATGTATTTGATACATTATTGACAGTTGGCACACTTAACCCGAATTTTATATTTGTTGAATAATCTCTTTTATTAATATTTTCTAAGCAATTTTTCTTTCCAACTTCTTTCTTTAATTAAATACGGTTACATTGTTATATAGATATACTTTCCTCTTATGACATGTTGTTCTGCATAACACCACAACTCATTGTCATTTTCCTTTACGACTGAACTTGAATACACAACTGGAAAGAAGAAAAGGCACTGATACATGATAAAGTGATAAATTGTTTAGACCCAAGTCAACTTGATAAACAAACCTATCATCAAATGCATTCCAGCCATGACCATTCTGTCTTTTTATGAATATATAGGAAGGAATTTTTTTCCTGTGATAATGTAGTGAGATTGAAGAGAGATTTCGCTGCTATTAACTATGTAGTGGTATAGATGCATTATGAAAAATCTACTTCTCATGTTCACTGGTGTAAATCAGGAATTGTAACTGTCACAATGTAATAAATACAAAATATAAAAAAAGCATAAATATAATACCGAAATGAACAATTGTTTATCGGGAAATGTGTTTCCCTAATGATTAAATTAACAGCATTATTGTTAACAAAGATTAGACCAGTTATATGTGATATACCACTTAAGGAAAGTATAGAGCTGATATATAGGATTTACAAAGAAATTATTCAACAAACTAAAACTCTTGTAGGTAGGGACAGTATTAAGATGGATGAGGGCAATAAGTTGCAAGTAAAGGTAGAGTAACTTTATACTGTTGAAGTCCTGAGTTCAAATCTTAGGTTCAATAGAATAGACACCATTAATATTCTGAAAATGATACTATCAACTATATCAGCTTTCCCATAAAAACTGAACAATAATGATAATAATAATGAAGGATAGCAATGATAATGATGATAATGGAAGTGGCAGCAGCAGTGTCGACTTTGAAAGTTTACAGATAGAAATTGGTGTAGAGTCATGTGAGTTGGTCTACAGTTAGTTTACAGATATGGAAGTTAATCTTACATCAAATTAATACCAAGAAACCAGCCTGATACCATATCAAATGCAACAACGTTATCTCAGAAAAAGTTGATGTCATTCAGTACTTCCTATAATGCTAAAATGAATTCAGAACATTACCTCAAGTGTTGTATCACCTCTGTCCCTTTAAGTTTTCTGTTTGATTCCTGAGCATCTGTTTCCATATCTACCATTTAAATTCTATTATTATATTTGATGGAAATATATATTTTACTATTTTACTACTATAGTTTTCAACCTTTATTTTCCCCCATGTTTTTAGCTCAGGTATATTGCAAGAGGCCAGAAGAGAAATGATTGTTGTTATTTACTATAAGCTTTCTATAATGATAGACAACTTACATTTCTTTCTTTCAAGAATCTTTATAAATTGCACATTAGTCCCACATACAGATTAAGAGTCACACTTAAAAGACATCCAAACAGAGAACCATTTATTTTACATGATTAATAATGCTAGTGTTCTGTAGTATTTTATATTTTATTTAATTTTTTTAGTGTTTTGACCATCAAAGTTAAGGCCATAAGTGGATTATTCTACAGATTGATTCGTTTGTATATAAGAAAATAGTAATATAAGCTATCAGTTGCACGAGGTAAAAGGGGTGGTGCTAAGGTTTGAAGCCAACAAGATTCACTTTGCCTCATAAAATATCCTTTGATATTTATACAAAGGAAAGTGAATTTTTCTTAAACTTTTGTTTTTTTAGTTTAATATTTAGTATATAAGACAAGCATTAGTTTGTACAAGTATGTAATTACTCTTGCATTCTTTTTTTTTTTTTAATTGAATCAATTCTGTATACCTTTCCCAAATCACATAATATAGAAGAGAGTAAATCAGATGTTCTAAATAATTTCTTGTCTTTGGTGTAAAGAAAGTTTTGTGGCTACTGACTGTAGGAAATTATTTTATAAAGGTTGTCTTTTCTTGTACTGATATAGTAGTTTGAGGTGGAAAATAAGACAAGAAGGAAAATGAAAAGAAAATCCAGTGTTATTGGAGGAGAAGATAAATCAAGTGGTAACAACACCAGTAAGAGCAGTAGTAGTAATAGCAGAGCAACAGCAGCAATAACAGCAGCAGCAACGGCAGGAACATTGCCTAGACTCCGAGACTAAATAAAATGTAGCAGCAGTAGTTGTAACAATGTTTGCAGCTGTGGCCTACTAACTTTCATGTTAGTATTGATGTATTATTTCATAAGAGAACAGCATTTGCGACTAGCTGAGCAAAAAGGAAAGAAGCCAAGATAGATCTGATTTTAAGTAGAAATATTTACTGTGTTTTCAAGGAATATAGCATTACAGTGTGTGTGTATATGAATGCTAAATCTGAATTCATTACTGTTTGACAGCACTTTCAATCTTATTTATCAACAGGATTCCTCATAATCATTTCTTTTATGCATATATATGTAAATATTTATATATATAAGTCAGTATTCAAAAAGCATTTGCTTTCCAATAGCTATGTTGAATACTTGTATCTTCTTTAGCTGTTGCACATGTTAATGCACAAATATATATATGCACACAGACACACATACACATACACACACATAATTACAATATATGTTTGTATATAGTATTTTTCATAAGATTATTAAATATTTAAACTTTTTCTTTTAGCAGTTTATATGAAGTTTACAAAATATTTGTAGAATAAACATTATTTATTAAATGCAGTAAATAAATTGTTGATACAATTTGCTTAAAAGAAAGAAAATGTAGAAAAATTGAGTTTGAGAAATATTTTATATAACCTGTTTATATGCAACTTTAATCGGGCATGATATTTGGGGAACTATTATAAAACTCATATCATAGATATTCCTAAATGGAGAATCCTAATTACTCTAAAGTTGTCCTACCTCGGGTCCTTAGTACCAGTGCACTGAGAGTACCAAAACAGCGGTATTCATTCTGGCAAAGGTAAGATTTTTTCATCATTCATCATTTCAATTTACTAAATCTTTAATAAAAAATATCATACTAGGAAGAAAAACAGATCAATATATCAATTGTTAAGTTTGTGCTTAAAAAAAGCACTTAATTTTTTCACATAGAAAACTTAATGAATTATTACTTAAACTATACCATTCTTTTAACATCAGTTAATTTGAAGATATTTGGTAATATGAAAATTGATTGTGGCAGAGGAAGTAGTTGTGGATACAGGTACCAAATATTTTTAGATTTCAGCTTCTTTTTGTTATTTTACAAGTATAGACATTGCTGAATTGTTATTAGATATAAATTTTAATTATCTTTTCTTCTGTTCTGCCAGTATATTCTAATTTATAAATTTGTTGACAAAATATATAAATGCTGTTAATTAATTTCATTCATCAATAAAAGTCTTTTAGCATATGAACTGGTACGATTTTATATATCAGTCAGTCCTATTAACTGAAATTCCACAGAGATCTCTGCTTTAAAAAAAGTATACATTAAACCATAACATCTTGTAAACATGTACGTACCACATAGTTTTCACTTCATAAGTTTTATTTATGATGAATGGCAAGCAGCTTAGCTGCAATCCTAATTTTATTCCATTTTATAGCTATTTTTTTTTTATTCCTTTAATAGCCTAAAGCTCACCACTGATGAATACTTCATGTTATTAAAAGTGAAGCAATTAATTTTAGGCTTATAATATGAAATAAATAGGTATATACTTACATTTATCATAAATATTTCTAATTATTTGAAAGTTTCAAACATTTGTTTTTATCATTGAAAATCTTTCCTCAAATTGAGAATCTTTCTGCTGTTTCAATTTCACCATCAAATCTTATACATTCTTATTCACAAAATTCTACAAACTGATCCAAAAGACTCGCATCTCAACTAATATTTTGTTAATAACAGATAAATTGTTGTTTGTTTATCCAACAAATTTTGAAGTGAGATAGAATTTACCAAACATCCAGCCTTAATACATTATTTGTCAATTGTACACCTGTTGCATACCTGTAACTGTAGCAACTAGTGAGCTGTACCACTTTCTGTCCCACTCTCACACAGTACACAGTGCTGGTGATAAAGTGTAAGTCACAAATTGTTTTGTTTGTTATTCAAAATTATTTGCATCCCTTACTTATATGAAATTCTCAAACACTATAGTAGTAGTGAGAATTCCTTGTAGTTAAGGAATATATTTCCCTGATGGGAGGTGTATATGATCAATGAGGAACTAGCTGTTGCACACACACCAAAGATGACTGAACAAGTCTAAACATTCACAAATAATCTGATACCTATTTTGAACAATTAATTGATATTCTTGTGTCTCTAGTCGATAGTGTGTTGGGTACACTCTTAAATGATATGGCTATAACAAGTTATACCCTTGTGCCTAGAAATGATAGAGTAGTTCTTCAATGCAACACCTTAATGTACACTGCAACATTTGAATATAAAGTGAACAACACAAACCAATGAAGAAGCTGCTAGAAATAGCACCCAGGTCTCTTCAAAATGTCATCTTGCAATTTTATAAAGAGCTAAAATCATCTTTGATCATAGGACTGCTTGACCTGACATCACATGGTGTTTAATAATTACAACCACAACAAATGAAATGCATACTGTTGCTGCTGAATTTTTTTTTTTAATTTTTTTTTTTTCTTATTTAAATAAATTTCTAAAAGCATAAAGAACATCACAATGAAATAGATTCTTTTCATTGTTCCGTTCTTAATATAAACATGCTGGAAAAAAGTATTATTATCAGTTTTCTGTGTTTTTTTTTTTTTTTTGTTCTTATTCATTGCTAATTAAATATACCTATGATTAAAAGTATTCCACCATGATCATCACATCTTAATTTCT
>JAOPJW010003435.1:8946865-8957545 GCA_027122535.1 Octopus maya | reverse complement strand
TGTGTGTGTGTGTGTGTGTGTGTGTGTGTGTGTGTGTGTGTGTGTGTGTGTGTGTGTGTGTGTGTGTGTGTATTGTATGGATGCATGCATGTATGTGTGAGTGTGTTTGTTATTGCTTGCATTGACATCTTGTGATTGTTGTAAATGAATGTCATTCATTTCCATTATTCTGTGAAAACATGTCCAACCATGGGGACATATTACCTTACTTGGAAATTAATAAGGGTTGGTGACAGGCAGAGCATCTGTCCATAAAAAAATTGTATTATAAAACACTTTTCACCTATGCAAGCATGTCAATATGAATGTTAAAATGTTGTTGTTGTTGATGATGATGATGATGATGATGATGCATCAAAAGTAATAGTTATTACTGAAGGTCATTAGACAATGAATGTTACTTCCTGTTAGGCCTTCTTTGTGTCCTTATAGTTATTAGAAAATAAGTTGGTTAAATAAGAATGTCTTTTAAAAATAATTCAACAATGTTCCTGCAATACTGTATGTATTAACTTTGCTCTTGAAGCATGTATATTAAGTTGGATGTTATTTATGGTTTATTCATAGTTCCAGGATATCATTGCACCAGGTGCGATTATATTGTTGAAGAATTTATTGAATAACAGAACAACATCAGAATTTTGTAGAGATAAAAGAGTTAGAGGAAGAAATAGATGAAGGTATTTTAGAGGAGACCAAACTGTCAACAGAGTATATGTGTTGAGATTTTAACGAATCCATATGAGCAGTTGGAAAGTAATGGATGGAAGAGAAGAATTTATGACGCTAAGTTTGTGTTGAGTGCACACATCCTTCTTAATTCATTGAAATGTTCCATTAGAGAAGATGCAACCAGATAGAATGCAAAAAAGTATTTCAAGTGAGAAAATTCTTTGACGAACTCATTGCCGTTATAATATTTTCACACTTGAGAGTTACATTTGTTTTCACTTTTAGAAATATTCTTTTACTGGTTTCAGTCATTGATCTATCACTAAGCAAGACCTCAGAACTTGCTTTATCAACTGTAACAGAATGAAAGACAAAATAGAACTGAGTTGGATGTAATTGAATATTACATGATGTTCTGTCTGATGTTCTACCAACTCTGCCAGTCACTCAGTGAATCATTCAGAGAATAGCAATTTTCAAATTTAGATTTCAAGTTGTCTCAACAATTATTGCTTGATGAGATATAAGTATGTTTGTTTAGTGGGAAGATGTTGATACTATATTTAATAAAGAACTGTCAGCTGTTAACTGTTAAGTTAACTTAGTTGCATTATAGATAAACATAACATTTACAAATCCCCAAAATGTAGGGTGGTCTTGCTTACTAGAAATAGCAGCCAACTCTCTCTCAAATTATACTGTGCTGTCTTAAAAATTACTATAGATAGTGCTGTTTAGGATTATCTATCTATGAAAATGATTGGAATGATCATGGCTTGCATGCTTTTCATCATAGTTTTGCTTGATCAAAGGTGAAATTATGACTGAAATATAACAAGCAAACTTACATCAATATATTTGTAGCTTTCAAAGCTGGATGTGTCTGTGTATATTCAGTGTATGTCTGTTAATGCCACTGCTTCTTTGTCAGTTGTTGTTGTTGTTGTTGTTGTTGTTGTTTGGCTTGTGTTGCATAATTCCCAATGTATGAAAGTCTGGCTCTAATGTATAGCTGCATGTCTTGCTTAAAAATGGGCAACCAGAAATAATATGGTTATAATTGTCCAGCAATCTCTGTAGATGCAGCAGTCTCAGTGCAAATCTTCACCATATAACTGTAATAGAATTTAAAAAAAAACACTCTATCCTCTGCTTTAAACAACCCACTGATCAAGAGAATGAACAATTAAAAACACAGCCCTCTTTTCAGAAGCTTGATTACTTCAATGTACAATGGTGCTATTTGGTCAGTAGTTGTAATAGTTGTAATAGGTGCACTAAATGTCCACTTATTACAACTAGTTTGAATATACATGGTCTGATCAATAAGTATCCGGACTGCTGCCATAGTAACGAAGCTAAAGTACACAGAGTGCAGCTGTTTGGCACAGATTGACCTTGAACTCTGCTGTGCATGTGCACTAAGTTTTAACATTCTAGCTCACTTCCACTGTTTACAGCAATGCTTGGAAGGAAGGTGTGTAGTGTATGATCATCACATTGATCATGACAGAGAAAGTTGAGCAGAGAATCATCATCATATTTTGCCAAAAGCTTGGTGATACCTGCTCAAAGGCTTACGCAAAATTTCAAAACATTTTCATCCTTCTTGATACACTCAAACACTTCTTTGAGCAGGTATCACCAAGCTTTTGGCAAAATATGATACAGATTCTCTGTTCAACTTTCTCTCAGCTAAAAGCAGTTTTGGCACAAACTCAGCAGACATACGTTTCATACTGAAATCTTCAGTGATAATGGACTGAACCATAACTAATCTGCACATCCTCTGATTACTCACAGATAGTGATTCCCCTCACAGCTGCACACACAGCTGCGATGTTTTTCTCAGTTCTGCTGGTTGCAGATCTGATCTCCCAGAACGTTCATCAATATCAACATTTTTTCAGCCATCTTGGAAACATCTGAACCCCTCATACACTCTTCTCCATACACTTTCTGAAACTACACACCTTCCTTCCAAGCACTGCTGTAAACAGTGGAAGTGGACTAGAATGTTAAAACTTAGTGCATATGCACAGCAGAGTTTAAGGTAAATCTTTGCCAAGCAGCTTCACTCTGTGTGCTTTAGCTTCATTACTATAGCCACATTCTGGATACTTATTGATTAGACCTCGTTTGTTTCATTTGGTAAGAGTGTCCTATCTCATTGCACCTTTCCCAATTAGTTTCAATATTCTTACTAATATAAATTGAACAAACATAACACAATCTTATTTTTCTCTTTGCAAATTTTTTATTTTGATTTCTTGGGCATATTTTAATCCCTGAAATTTATTTCATTATTTTGAAATGTGTTGCACTTATTTAATTTGATTTAATAATAATGAATAAATGAAGTTAGAAAAATGTTTTCTGAATTATTTAATTAGTGTACATAAGATCATCAGTATCTCAATATTTATTACATCAAATTTGTCTTGTATTCTTCTTGTGTCAATAACAAACAGTGTCAATCATATGCTAAATTTGATTTGTAACAAGTTGAAAATTGATAATGTGCAAAGTGAAAAGTTCACCTTGTACTCAATCAAAAATGATCAGCTACAACAAAAAAGAAAATTATTACTTTTTTTCTGAATATCTGTGTTTTAAGTATAAATTATGCTTTAACTTCTATTTTTCTACTTTTTCAATCACAGACAACATTTGGGAGATCAAAGGTATATATTTCTCTCTTTGTTTAAGTGGTTTTTGTAGTGACATTGCTGTAAAATCTTTTTAGTATACGTCTTTACCCTTCATAGCAAGCACATTGCATGAATATTTTATATTTTAAATTATTCTGAAAATAAAACATCAGAATAATTTATATAATCTTTGAGTATGTTGTACCACTGTATAAACTGGAGTTTTACAAACTAAATTACTAATTATGCCTGAACCAGTTCTGTATTTTCATCTTCCTCAGTGTTTTTATTTGTTAAATAGCTCTGTTCAGCCATACTCTACTCCATACTCTACTAAAAATGTCACAGATAGCCATTTAAATACATTAGGAATGATTAGGTTTAACTAAACTTACCTTTGTCTATGTGTTCTTTGCCATCTTATATACAATATTCAATGTACAATCTTACTGAGAAATTGATAATCATGCAGAGATATACAGAATGTATATATGGTTGTTACAGCTTATTCAATTTATTTTTTTCATAAATTCTGGGTTATTATTGCAGATGTGCATAGGTGTGTTGTTATTTGGTTTCTCCTCAATAGCATTGGGGTATATAGTTGATTGGACTCTGTTAATATACATAAAATTCACAGATGTTCTGTTTCACATGTCAAGATCATCTTTAATGCTATACTACATAAATTATTTTCACATGAAGTGGTCATACAATTTTTGTGAAGGCATCATTTAAACAGATTGAGAGTTTGTTGTCCAGACAGGATTAATTCATTCTAAATTGATTGTAAGGGACTATAAACATCTGTACAAAAACTGTTGTCAAACAAAGCACACGAATAAGCTGCTAAATATGCACTTACAGTTTTTTTTTTTTTTTTCTGAAATTTTATACATTTAATTAATAGTCTTGGAAAATTCTTTCTAATCATTGAACAACATCAAAAAGGCACCATGCCTCACCTGTGGAAAATCTCCTTTGTTAATCCTCATTTGGTTTCTTTTTTTTCTTTTTCCTTTTTGAGCAGAAAAGGATATAAGTTACAGAAATTAAATGCTGAAGGAATCTGAATTATAAAAGTACTTTGTAGAAGCAAGACTAATACAGTAGACCCCGCTTTATAAATCCATCTTGGGACCGCATGTAGCTCTATTAAAGTACATACGTATGTGAATACACAAATAAAAACATTATAAACAATGTCGTTGGATGAAAAATTTATTGTGTGTTGTTTGCTTTGCTGGACACTTTGTTTCTCAACTCTACATTGATTTTTTCTGTAAGAGTTCTAAAAAGATTCATGTCACTGAAATCAAAACTTTCAAGGCCACTTTCTAATCGAGTTAGATAGTATCTCATTTCAGCTGGTGTTGGAGGCTCTGGAACTCTTTCATGAACATCAATGTCAGAATTGACATCTTCTCCTTCAGTTTCCTTCTTAGATTGCCAAATATCATGAATGATCTCATCTAGTTTTTCTTCTTCAGTGATGATCTCTGGAGCACACAACAGCACCATCATCTATGGACAACCAGTTCTCGAATTGCTTTTTGGTCAATCCAGTAGGTGGTGAAGACAGGATCAAACCTTCATTAACATCTATGGCTTCATTTGATTCTTCAGCCAAAACAAAACCAGCTTTGGTCCAACAATGTTTGATTATCTGACTAGAGACCTTCTTCCAAGCTATGTATGTGGTATCCAAAATAGTGATCTGCTTTACAACTTCTTGGGAAAAAATATCATGTTCAGTGTCTTCCATAGCATCAATGATCTCATGCATTTCATGTTTGAAGGAAGCTTTCAAGATCTTGTTTATCCCCATGTCAAAGTGCTGCAGCACTGACATTGTGTAGGGAGGAAGAAATTTTAAAGTGATATTCTTGAGATCATCAATGACTACATGAGAAGAGCAATTGTCAAGTAGGACCACCACTTGTCTTCTAGATTCCTGCAAATGACGATCCCAAGATCTGAGACATTTCCACAGATTTTTTTCTATCATCCAATCATTGGTTGAAAAGTTGTACTGAATCAGGAGCATTTTAACATTTTTGAAGCATCTGGCCAAACTAGCCTTTCCAATTAAGAACAAGTCTTCTTTGTCTCCATTCATGTTGCAGGCCACCATCAAGGTCACATGGTCCTTTGCCGTCTTAAAGCTCCTCATGGTTTTCTGGCAACTCTCATTGACATATGTATTCCCTGTAATGTATGAAAGTAGATCCCAGTTTCATCAGCATTGTAGATGTCCTGTGGCTGATACGATTTCAGCAGAAGCTGCATGGTTGTCTCACGAAATTGGTGGGCTCCATCGGTATCAGCTTTAGCTGTCTCACCTGCAAAGTATGAAATGTTTAGTTTGTGTTCTCTAAAGAGAAAAATGTGAACTAGTGAACTACAAAGCTTACCTTTAAGAACTATGAAAGAGATTCCATGCCTTTTTTGTAACGGTAAAACCAATCTTCAGATGCCTTGAAATCGTGTCCAGCAGCTTGAGCAATGGTGTTGGCTTTGTGCATTAGGATCAGGCCATTGACAGGCATGTTTCTTGAGTGAATAAATTGAAACTAATTGTAGAGAGCACAGTTTATCTGTTGGGGCTTTCTCTTTCATGAACAGCCATCATATTCTTTGGCACAAAGGTCATCCTCATTCTTTAGCAAATTCTAGAGCAGAATTCTTGAAATTCCAAAACTCTGTACTGCTTTCCACTAAGTTGCTTTCCCAAGAGCTTTGTAACATTCTAACAATTGAATCTTTCCTGCCACAGATTTGTCCTGCCTCTCTCTTTTCATTTTGAACATTTTGAATAATTTGTGTGTATTAATACAGTTCTATATTTAAGAGATGATGAATTATGTACATTATTTACACTATTTACATTATTTATATTTGATGGATATCTGTCCTCATCTTGCTTGTTGTTCACACAACGTTTCAGCTGATATACCCTCCAGCCTTCATCAGGTGTCTTGGGGAAATTTTGAACCTGGGTTCACTTGTGTGTGTGTCTACCTCTCTGCGCAAATAACAAATGACATGATTTTTTGATCTTTAAATACTGACAGGTAGGCTCCAGCAGCCACAACCACCCAGCTGTCATGTGACACACTCTATCATCCAATGAAGGGCATGTAATTTTGACAAGGGGTGTTCCAGAGTCTACTTTTACTCTTGAATGACCGTGTTATGTGATAGGCTCCAGCAGCCACCAGCAGCAACTACATATTTATTGATCTGTTTTTGGATGATGGAGTGTACCATATGACAGCTGGTTAGCTGGCAGTGGCTGCTGGAGCCTACCAATCAATATTTAAGAGTGAAAATAGAAGTACTTCATTCCATTGCTGTCACTTGTTGACACTTTAGAAAGAAACAGCAACAAATGGATTTATTAAGTGATGGTTTGGATTTATTAAATGAGAGATTTTATGTGCAGAATTTCCGTCCCAACCCATTTTAGATACATTAAGCAGGTGGATTTATTAACAGTGGATTTATAAAGCGGGATCTACTGTACCACATAGTTCAGTTAAAGGGAAAAGTACAGCTCACATTAATCACACGATTAATTCACCATCATCATTTTAGCATCATATTTACCATGATAGTATTGATTAAACAAATCTGCTGTCCTGTATATCACAACTGATCTTTGTCCTCTATCATTTTGGCTCCAGCATCCTGAAATCTGACCTTACAGTTTCTTCCGTGTCTTCCTCTTCTGCAGGTGGATTCCAGTCAGCAAATGTGCCATTGCCTCCCCTGTATATATTGCCTGATGTCTTCAATACTCAGCCTTTCTCAGCTTAATTGTTCTCAACCTTTCTGAGATTACCTCCAACTGATCATGTTAAATTATTTCTCTCCACTTCCCTATTTCAATGCAGCTTTTCTATATTCAATGCTCATGTATCACCTTCCTTAAATCTGTTTTAAACATCTGTCTTCTGTATGGAGAGACATTCTTTTGCCACCTGAAGTAACAATATGATTATCATTATTCAACTATACAGACTGCTTCTGTAAGATGGCAGTAATCCAAGTATACTGAATTTGTTATAACATCAAGTACAAAGCAATTTGTTGGGGTATAAGAAATTCTTTACTCCTTCTAGAAGTGGAATATCCATTGTATTTTTCACGTGGACATAGATATGTAGTTAAGAAGTTTGCTTTGTAATCATGTGTTCTGAGTTTGATCCCACTGCACAACACCTTCAATAAATGTCTTCTATCAGAACCCCAGATCAATAAATACTTTGTAACTGGAATCTGGTAGCTAGAAAGTGTGGGAAGATCCACAATTTAATTTATTAGTTTCACAACAAGATTAAAATTGTATGTTTATAAATGTACACACATACATACATGTGTGTGTACATATTGTAAAAGTTTTGGACATCAACAAGAAAACTGAAACACCAGAGCCTTACAAACTAAGTCCCTTGAGATTTTTGTTCTGCATCAAGTTAGATACTTTTTTTGTTACTGTTGACATCAGAAATTACTAAACCAGAGATTTGCTCATTGAAAAATCATGACACAAATTTTGATATGAAATAAATAAAATTTGTTAATTCTATTGAGCATGAAAAACAAACTATCACAACTGCATGAATTATGTTTTTACATGCAAATATTATTAGTTAACATAAATATATAAATATATAAATATAAGCTTCTTCCAATAGATCTTAACATTCACTTTTTCTGTATTAGACAATATACTGCAATAAAAGATATTAAAAATATGTTCCAGGAGGAGAAAGCATTCCATCTCTTTGGATCAATTATGTTTTATATCCCTATTTACAACAAACTATCACACAATATACCCATATGCCTTTACATCTGGAGATCATATAATCATACCCAGCTATCAGACCAAACAACATAACAAGGTGATATCCTCGCAAAATAATGAACTAATATTTTAGGCATTACATACAATAGAGCTGTGTTGCTCACACTTAAAAAAAGAGCTGAGTACTTATATGTGAAAACATTCAGCTGCTGTAATGGAAAATGGATTCATAGATTCCATCAGGTTAGTTCTTAGGTTTTATGCTACAAACCACCACAAACTACAAATCATTTAAAATAAAAGTTTTCCTTTAATTCAATAAAACAACGTCCATAGACCCAAAGTTGTCAGAATGCATACTCGCAGTCTGTTTCGATCACATATTATCTGCAAGACCATAGCAAATACAGAGATTATGTAACTCCAAACATAAACATTGTTTACAATATTGTTTTACTCTTTCCTCCATCTAATGAAGGCAAATACAAAATACACACTTACCAAAATAGTTATATTATTGACTTTCTAGAACCAATCTCTTTATCAGACTGCACAATTTTTTCAATAAATTTGTACTGTTTTGTACTGATCAAATCATCTTTGACTAGTTCTGTTGTAAGCCTAACCCCAGATCTCCATATATATAAAACATAGTAACAAAATAGTACAAATAAAACTAAATAAAATTACACTAGACAACAGAAAAAAATCTATGATAATCTATGTTTTGACGTGTGTAGGAATATGTGCGTGTGTCTATATATGTGAATATGCTACAATAAATGGTTACGTGCATAGAGAAAAAAAATCAAAATAATGACGGACATATTTATTCTTAATGCATTTCAGCAGATTTAAACATGAATATGCTAATTGCTGTTGTATTTTGTCTATGGAGAATAACATCGCCTTTCAGACAATCTGATTCATTGAAGTGAGTGAACTTTGAGATACTGCAGTGTTTCAACAGTACTCCTAATTATAACATCAGTTTTATGATATCAGCTCTAGTTATGGAGGTAGACCATACCCTTCTGAGTGCTGATGTATCCACTCATGTTCTGAAATAAGAGACCACACAGTTGCACCTTACATTTTGGTGCTCAAGAACTTAGCTCAATTTTGGAATATATTTGGGATGTTGAACCCAAAGTCACATCAATCTTACCAAAAAGGCTCTATTTGAAATAAAAATAACATTATTAACACTATTAATATATTACATAATATCAAAATAACCACATATTACTAAATTAGTTTATTTCAATTGAACACCAAAAACATCCATCAAATGTAAATAATGTAAATAAAAAAACTTATTGTGGCATTAGAATCTATAGTAATTGAAACTGAAAAATATATGTACATTAAATATATAAAATGGTCACTTATTCAATAATAACAAATTTGTTTGATAGAATTTTCTAGAGTGAGATTTACCAAGACAGTCCTGCTAAAAGTTCTAGCAATAATCTAACATCATGTGTGCATCACATCTGTCTCTGATTCCCCTCTTCTATTGAAATCTTTCACCTTGTTCTTTGCATAAATCACAAAACCTTTCTGGAAAGCAATCTAAATGTGGAGAGAATGGACATTGATACTCGTGTTACAGCCAAGATTGTTAAAATTGAAGAGCATGTCTCCTACTAATTCAGGGTGGTTATCACCCAGAATTAGTAGAAGTTGTCAAGAAATTTTTTGATAACTTAAGACCAAAAAAAAAAAAAAAAAAAAACTAACAAGACCACATTAAATGTTTATGAATTCAGTCTAAGGAATTTACTTCTGAAGTCATCAAAACAGACACCTTTGTTTAGTGCCTTTACTCTAAACTTTTGCATTGAAATAAATTGATTTAGTAGCAAGTGTTTGATTTAAAAGTATGTAATGTACTAATACCATTTATATTGTTGTTATATTTGTATCAAAATATAAATCCTTAATTAGTTGGAACTAACAGGGCAAAACTGGGGCCACTCAAAAATTTATTGAAAACTAGGTCTAAATTATGGTGCAACTGATGTCCCTAATTGATATATGTGGATATATCAATATATAAAAGCAGTATGTTGTATCTCCAAGACTAGAACTAAAATAGCAAAACCAATGGTATATTTGGAATTAGTACCTCAAATACACCCCAAAATACATCTAATTTGTAATGCATTAAGATGTAAGGTGAAACTGGGATCCTTAATTAGCAACGTCAATATATAAAGAGTTGTGTAGTATTTCCAAAAGTAGGGGTGAGACTATCACCCCTACTTTTCGAGATACAAAAGAATAAACTCAGAGGACTTCAATAACAATTTGTAATTATAAAGAGCTTTATCCATTATATAATCAGAATAGTGTGGAGGCGCAATGGCCCAGTGGTTAGGGCAGCAGACTCGCGGTCATAGGATCGCGGTCATAGGATCGCGGTTTCGATTCCCAGACCAGGCATTGTGAGTGTTTATCGAGCAAAAACACCTAAAGCTCCACGAGGCTCCGGTAGGGGATGGTGGCGAACCCTGCTGTACTCTTCCACCACAACTTTCT
>JAOPJW010003435.1:8525791-8538361 GCA_027122535.1 Octopus maya | reverse complement strand
ATGTTCTCTTTAGTGTTGAAGGAAAGACTGAAGAAAATCTATCATTATCGAAGTATCTCACTAAGTAGTCAAAAATGGAATGGCTTTTGATCTGAACCGTATGATAATTGATCTTTCATAATAGGCATTAGGACAATTTCATGCTTTCTTTATTTCCGAAGTGAATCAAAAGTTGACAAAGCTAACAGTGCCAAGAGAACTTATGCAGTATTGAGCAATCATGGAATGAAGCACATGCTTCTTTTCCTTCAGGGAATTTACGAATGTTGAATTTCAGTTTCAATCGTTTTAGTTTACATAATCAGTATTTAATGATATCATTAGGATACGAAAATATTTTGAGTTTCTTAATTAAAGATGAATTGCAGAAAGAAACTAAATTAATCGAAATTGACTCCAGTAATTAAAGTAATTACAAAAACTTTAATGGTGTTTATCTTGAAGAAAGGTAACAGCACATTTAATTAGTGAACCTTTTGATGATAAGTTCAGAGTTAGAAGATTTAAAATTGATTCCTTGAAATTTCTGTGAGATTTTGTATTCAAATGAAAGTTTTCATTTTAGTGAAGAGAGAATTATTGCTAGATTAAAGATATAAAGATTTAAGATCTAAAAGAAGCTGATCATCTTAGTGTATCTATCATTGTTATCATTACGCTAATAGTCCATTTCTGTCCATTGTGACCGAAAACAATCGAGAGAGGGTATTGTTTAACAGCAGACAATTTACTTACTCGACAGAAAATAATTCCGAATATTGGTACCAGATAAAGTACACAAGAGATGGGCTTCATCATTCAAAATATGATTTGTAATCGAATTTAATGACTAATTTAACTATCTTGCTACATTCATCAGCATTCACTGAATAAATATTCTCTTAAATTAACTGTATCAAAACAAGAAATAACAATTCTTTAAAAACAGAGAGACTGCATAAGAAAGATTATTTGCAAAGCAATTTATTATTAGAAACGCTGCTATGGAATGCACTACGTAGGAACCTAGAAAAGAATTAATCAAGTAGTTGGAAGAAGGTGTCATCAACAAAAGATTCTAGAAGTTAGAAAATAACGAATTGTTTACTCTTTTTAGAGATTTGAAGATGCCGAATTATAATTATTATTGTGGTGTGCATATAAAAATAAGTAAAATATTCTTGAAAATCTCATTTGGAGCCCTACTACCAAGCTGTTTCATAACAATCAATATTTCTGAAAATCTTTAAAAATTATTAAATGTCTTAAATCTACTTCCTTATTTTTCGTATTAATGTTTCAAGTATTTTACTAATGTTTCACTTTCCTTTTCGCATTTCATTATTATAATGGATTTCAATCTTTTAAAAAAAGTTGAAGACACACTGAAGAAATGTTGTACAAAATACCTTCCAGATTCGCCTTCCTTGATAAGCGTTTCAACAGCAAACGTATTTTGTGCACTGGTTCAAACCATGATGGTAACTAAAAAAAAAAAAAAAAAAATCAAAAATAGAACCTGTAAAACTCCAGCTATATGAAGACACCATTACCACATGTCTAACGTCACTTGTGGCAGTGTGCGAAAGAAAAGCCTATAGGAGTGGGCTTCAGCTGTACACGGTATGATAGTCTTTTATTTTGACTTGTTTCAATCATACGACTGCGGCCATGCTGAAGCACACCAGAAGATCTTTTTTTCAGTTGTTTCAGTCATTGGACTGCGGCCATGCTGGGGCACCGCCTTGAAGAATTTTAGTGGAAAGAATCGACCCCAGTACTTATTTTCTTAAAGCCTGGTACTTATTCTATCGGTCGCTTAAACCAAACCGCCAAGTTATGAGGACGTAAACACACCAACGCCGGTTGTCAAGCGATGATAGGGGACAGACACATGCATACACACATACATACACACACATATATGACGGGCTTCTTTCAGTTTCCGTCTACCAAATCCATTCACAAAGTTTGGGTCGGCCCGACGCTATAGTAGAAAGCACTTGCCCAAGGTGTTATGCAGTGGAACAGAACCTGGAACCATGTGGTTGGGAAGCAAACTTCTTACCACACAGCCACATATATAATTAATCAAAGGAGAGCAGATTTCATGAGAGTATTTGTAATGATGGATCGAGAAATGTAGGTCAATATATGTCAAGGAACGTGCACGAGCGCGTGTGTGGAACATACCTGTTGGAAATAGATTATACTGAAAAGGATCTGTTATAATTTTTGATTAAATTTTAATGAAATATTCCAAGTAAAAAAAAAAAAAAATGAAATAACTTAATAAAATCAGGAAGAAGAAGCTCTGCAGAATTTTTGCATTGCAAATTATGAGTAGTATTTTGAAGGTTAGTGACGTCTCGTTGACCATTTTTACGCCGAATAAGCAGTTTCTCATTATATAACAAAACTTTAAAACACATAAAAGTAATTTTTTTTTTAAAGTTTACGTCGAACAAAATGCCTTATTGTATTTAGTTGCAGTTTTTTATGTTCTGAGTTGAAATCTAGCCGATGTTACGCAGTCAAATTTACTTTTCATCTCTCCTAGTCAATAAAACAAGTATAGGTTAAGCATTAGGGTCAATTTAATCGACTGACCCCACTCCACTAATTTCAGACCTGGTGACAAACAATTAAACGAGTTGATTGGTAGAGTCGTTAGAGCATCGGAAAGAATGCATTGAAATATTTCTTTCGGCTTTCAAATACCACTGAAGTCCACTGTAAGGGTTGATTATATCGACTGACCCTTACCCTCATAAACGCTGGCTTTGTGCCTAAAACCTCCTCTTCCTCCTTCTTTCTGCTTCCTCCTCCTTCCTTCTTCCTCCTCCTTCCTTCTTCCTCCTCCTCCTTCTCATCATCTTGTTATTGTTGTTATTGTTGTTGTCGTCGTCGTTGTTGTTGCTGTTATTGCTGTTATTATTGTTATTGTTGCTGTTCTTGTTGAGGCGATGGGCTGGGTGGGTAGTCTTACCTGGAAATGGACCGAGAAGAAACTATCCCTGAAGAGTCGGGTGGACGTAGCGAATGCCTACACTGCATCCGTCTTCTATTACCTCCTGACCGTTGTGTCTTGCCCTGCTTTATGGCTGGTTGGAATGGAGTGCTTTCTGCAAAGAGGCGTGTTCCGCTGTCAGCTGCTCCATTTTCTGTCAACATTCGTTAAGTGGAGGACTAGGCATTTTGCATGGTTATTGATGTGCAAATATGAAATAAGGTTGCGATACCTCCAGTGTTTCCTTGACGGTAGGCAAGTGTTGTCACTGTGTATTAGACACTCATTTCCGCAGCTTGTTTCTTTGACAGAGTTACAGTCGTGGATCAAGCGTAGATTGATGCAGAGTGACTGGCACCTGGATTGCTATTAGCCATATCTCAGTCGAGCAATGCCGTCAGCAGATTGCTATTAGCCATATCTCAGTCGAGCAATGCCGTCAGCAGATCTTCTATCATGGCTTTCTATAAAGGGTTAGTGATGGAAAACAGCAACGACGTGCTCAAAGAAACTCTGGACATCGATGAAAATCAACTGAGCAGTCTGTCCCGAGGACTTCTCGGGCCGGGTCCCATAGATAATTTCCAAAAATATTTGGCCTGGCAGTGCTACCATATCAGTGAGCACTGACATGGTAGCGCCGCCAACCGGGCTTACGAAACCGTGCTGCATACTCTAGTACAGTGCTCGAGCATTGCCGATTTGTGGAGTTATATTGAACAGCTGCTGTCACGTGTAGGACTGACTCATCGTGAAGGTCTCTCTACCGCTTTCGTTTGGCAGTTTTCCTCTGCTTGGCGGCTATGGCGAAATAGATTCGATAAATGAAGACTGAAGGTGGACTCTTTCCTTTTCAGGGTCGATAAAATAAATGCCAGTTGAGCACTGGGATCGTTGTCCCTTGCCCTGTTTCGTGACGATCAAGCTGGATCGCTTGCTCTTCCATTTTCTATGGATGGGACGTGTTCCGGTCATCAGACAGTCCATCTGCTGTCAGCAGCCGCTGAGTGGAGGACTGGGTATGCCGTAACTAATGATCCACAGTCATGCGCTGAGGCTGAGACATCTCCAACGTTTCCTTAACAGTGAGCAAGTGTGGTCGCTGTTTGTTAGACAGGATTTTCCGCAGCTCACCTCATTGACCAAGGTACAATCCTGGGTTAAGCGTAAACCGAGAAAGGGCACTTGGCATCTAGAGTGTCGGCAGCGCTCACAGCCCTCTGCTAGTAGGGTGATGCAGTCGGTGAAAGTTCCACATTGGAGTTCTACACGAGATTAGTGGCAGGCAAGAGCGACAAAGTTACCGAGGAAACTTTGGGCATCGGAAAGTATCAATTAGCTGGTCTTTTCAGGACTTTTGGGCCGGTGCCTATGGATAATTTCCAGAAATCCTTGGCCTTATCTGGCCTGGCAGTGTTACCGGAGAGCTCTGCCGGTTCAAGATTCGCTCTACAGGCACAGACGTGCTGTCAGACTGATCTGCTCGAAATGTACGCAGGACGACGGAATTATTCTGCATGCATTCATCCAGTGTCTGGGTATCGCTGACCTGTGGAACATTGTCGAACAGCTGTTGACGTGTGTAGGGCAGATCTGATAATCAGCCGTATCCATCGTGAAGATCGTCCTGCCGTTTTCTTTTGGCCGGGAAGTGAAGGCAGTTTTCCTCTGTCTGGAAGCTATAGCGAAAATATAGTGTGGTGAACAAGGTTGAAAGAACTGACGACAGATACTTCCCTCTTTGGCCAAGCACACATCGACTTTTTCAAGCTGCACTTGAAAAAGAAAGTGAGGGTGGTGAGGCAAGTATTTTTGTTGAAAGGTGGGTGAATGCAGTGAGAATGGCGCATGTGAATGGGTTCACTCTGAACATACGCTTATAAACCGGAGGAAATGAAGAGAAGACGGGTGCCCGTTTGATGTGCCCTTGGTGTTCGATGTGTCCAGGATGTGTGGGGTTCCTTGGTTGCCTCTGGGTGGAACTTCCCGCTTTTGAGGAATTTTATTGTTGAATTAATGTTGTTAATTGTTCTTATTTTATTTTATACATAAATTTTTGAGCTAAGCTCTGCTTGTCTCTTGCGTTGTATTACTCCATTTTGTTTTGCACGGCCCTTATGACCAATAAAGAAAAAAATTAACATTATTATCATTCGTCCGTTTTCACGTTCTGAGTTTAAATTCTGCCGAAGTCGACTTTGCCTTTCATTCTTTAGGGGGTCGATTAAATACGTACCAGTAGAGCACTGGGGTCGATGTAATCGACTTATCCCCTCCCCGCAAATTTCAGGCTTTGTGCTTATAGTAGAAAGGATCATCATCATCATCATCATCATCATCATCATCTTTCAATTCTGTTTCCATTTCTTGCCGAGTGCCTTCCTGACACTTAGGGCAGAAAATTCCCTGTATACATTGGTAGGCCATTAAAATAAAGACACCAGATTGTTCATTTACAAAGCCATGTGAAAAAAGGGGAAGAAAGTCAGAGGAAATGGAAAATAGAAAAAAAAGGAAAAAGTAAACAAAGAAAGTAAAGGGGGAAAAAGGAAAGAAAATTCAGTGACAATGATCTTCTCAGTATGTGTGACATACCAGTTAAGACAATCTTTTGCACTTCCTGCATTGATGGTAAGTCAGGGTCATTCTCAAATAATTTTCAGTTCCTCTTTTGATCGTTCCAAGTGCTCCTGCAATCACTGGTACTGTAACCGTCTTGAGATACCACATCTTTTTGATTTCTATTCGCAAATCTTTATATTTTTGAGCTTATCAAATATCATTTGCCGAGATATTATGTCAATCCATAAACAGACTTTATTGTTTTGATCTTTCACAAGATTATCATTGTTATTTTGGTTTGGCTCAGGTCCTGGTACAATTTAAGTGGGTAGCGGGTTATTACCTGTAACCACAAGTTTTCAGAAGTCTTTCAAGTGCTTAGAACCCTCCTGATAATCCTTGTTCTCCCTAAAAGGCAAACTTTCTGTATGAGCTCTATCGGGCATTCTATTCCAATCTCCTTCAGCCATTTGTCTATATCTTTGCTTACTGTTCCCAACGTACCAATTACTATAGACACGATCTTTATTGTTCTCATACTCCAAATTCTTCCTATTTCAAACTTTAAAGGACTGTATTTTTTTTTCGTTTTTCTTCCTCTTTCTTTACAATCCTGGAACCAAATGGGCATGGTGGGCCGATTAGTAAGCAACTTCGCTTTTCCTTATATATATAATTATTATGTTCGATCAATTATTTTCTAGTTTCTTATCCGTTTGAATAGGAAAGTCCCACAAAATCTTACATTTCTCCGGCTCTAGTACTCTTTTGACTCGATGATTGTACCATGTGTTTCCAGTTTCAAATCCCCATTTCTGGCACAGTTCCTAGTGTAAAACTTTTACAATCTGATCGTGTCTCCATTTCTTAGATTCTTGCTGTGTCAAATAGGGGCATTCTGTCACAATGTGTACCACTGTCTCTTTCTAAGTTCCACAGACTCTACAATTTTCTGACACATTCTCTCCATATATATCTTTTCTCAAATTGTTTGTTTTTATCGTATGATACTGGGCTGCTACAATTAGGCTCTCTGTTTCTTTTTTTAATTGCCCCTTTTTGTATTTCATTCTTTGTCTTTTTCTCTTTGTATTTCATTCTTGTCTTTTTTCTCTTTGTATTTCATTCTTGTCTTTTTCTCCTATTACGCGCTTCATCACCTGTTCTTTATTCATTGTCTTCAGTAGTTTTTCTGTACTTCTCTGTAAATACTCTACTAAGCTTTTTCTTTCCATCTGTACACATTCGTCTCCTGCTTTTAAGCCACTTTTGCCCTGGTCTCTCCTGAAGCTGATATCAACTTTCGGATGGCGAACTCCATGCCTTGTGAACAACTTTCTAGTTTTTCTGTAAAGTTTTTTTTTTGTATCGCTTTTGCTCCAGTCTGTAATTCCAAATCCATATCTGATTAAGGGTACTGCTCTTGAATTTATTACTTCAATAAGATTTTTTGAATTCAGTTTTGAATGCAATAATTTTTTGACTCTCCTAGTGTACTCCCTACAGGAAATCTGTTTCATTTCTTCATTTTATATTTCGTCTGCTTCCAGTATTCCCAAATACTTATACCACTGTCCTTTCTCGACCTCTCTCATTATTTGCCCATTTGGCATTTCAATTCCCTTGCATCTTTTAAATCCTCCCACATTTCATTTTCGATCCCAAATTCTATACCTACGTCATTTGAACAAATGCGGATAGTATGTCAAAGATTTTCAAGGTGTTTCTCATTTTTCGCATAAACCTTTATATCATCAAAGGAAAGGAGATGATTTATATGACCATTTCCTTTTCTGAAATCGTAAGCAATTTCAACTTTTCGTGGTATCATAGTGAGCTGTGTCATGGCCATTACGAATAACAATGGAAATAAGCTATCACCTTGGAATATTCCACGTCTGATCTTTACTTTGCCGAGATTTTGTTTTCCTCCCGTCAGTTCAGTATTCCAATGTTTCATACTTTCATTAAGCATTTTCTCCATGTTTTTTGCTATTCCAATCATGCTCGTTATTTTACTTATCCAACTGTGTGGTACCATGTCATATGCTTTTGTGTAATCTAGCCATGCTACATTCAATCCCGTCAATCTAGGTCAAAAATTTCTAATTATCATTTTATCAACTAGCTAGATGTACCCGCCGTGACTCGCTGGGTTACAACCACTCCAAGTTGAAAATGTCGATGCGCAGCAGGAAGGGAAAAAATACTATTTCGAACTTCATGTAATAAAATTCTTAAATAATACAGTCCCCCTGCCTTTAGTATGACAACATAAACACGACCAAGTGTTTCTTCTTTGAAAACATTCAAATGATTTCGATTTATTTTCCTCGCTTTTTTCTTTTGCCATTCTTTGTTACAACTGTTTCTAGTGAAATACATGGATACTTCAGCATAAAGTAATGTTTTTGCAAAGTCACCATTCTGTCAACATTCAGTTAATGTTGTTTTCACATGTCGTTCATTGATAGCCATATGTATCCTCATTATTTCTGAGCAATATTCTTTGCTCATCTAGTAGATGAACTTGCAGTATAACTATTGTAGATGCTCTTTCATGAATTGTAAATCCTGAAATGGATGCAACTGCTTCGGATGGTCCAATATACCTACTCATTAGATATCGACTAATTTCATTATTATTGTTTACTTGAACAACAGCTTGGTCATTTCCGTTCAGCATGTACTTGATGACGTACGTAATTGACCTTACTGAGATAACGATTTCAACGTTGCAATGACATTTGAATGTGCTTAAAAGAGTTTCATTATAAGGTACAACTCATTTGTTGTTTGTTTTTCCATTCTTATGAGATTCAACTCTCCCTACCCATTGAAACTGATCTTCGTCTATAAAAAGATAGTCTCTCTCTGTCTGTTTTTCCGCCTTTTTATGAAGATGATAAAGATTAATATTTTATTTTAAATAAAATAGTAATTTTCTCCTTTAAGAAAAAAAAATGAAAGATCAAGCACCCGTGATTCAAAAATATCTCATAAAAATTAAAGGAGAATTTCTATCTTTCAAGT
The DNA here is from genome assembly GCA_027122535.1 of Octopus maya. NCBI lineage: Eukaryota > Metazoa > Mollusca > Cephalopoda > Octopoda > Octopodidae > Octopus > Octopus maya. Next base: position 8,529,777 of record JAOPJW010003435.1, on the reverse strand, counting down.
CCATGGCACTCTGAAAGTTGTATAAATGATTAAGGGGAGAAAAAAGGAAAAAAAAAAGGACGGACGGACGGATGAATGACGACTCTTTGAAGTGTTGGCATTTTCAGTTTGATCATTTTTTTCCTTAAAGGGGAAATGACAATTTTATTTGTAATCTATCATTCTAATCAAATGGCAGGAAAACAGACAAACTGAGTTTTAGTATAATATAGATAAGTGATCTTTTGTTGCCCGACTTCATTTCCTGCAGCCTTTCTGTTCTTCTGGAAGTAGATTGTTACTTTCCTGATCATTGTATAACTCTTCCGCCAATACATCAGTCATAAGCATCCACATAAATGGCAAACAGGTTACCGGTTGAAAATTTGATGCTAAGTTCCCTTTCAAGGGATCCTTGAGGCATAGCAGCATTCGTCCATTTGCCATTCAAGCAAGGAATGACCTTGCCGCAGGCGAAGCTATCCTTTCATGAAGATGTGCAAAGTTCTTCAGCCAATAGCCTTGAACTTCATCCAGGCCTGGTCCTTTCCAAACTTCCGTCTCACTGAATATAGATTAATTCTGACTTCTTTCTGTCTTCGTACAGTTGCAAGTTGTCTTTCTATCTTTGTTAGACACTCCGCGCTTTCTTTATGTCTCGCCGGCCTGTTGCACAAACTTCCCCAAAATTCTTTACTTTTTCCCGCATCTGGAATCAGTTCCTGGTGTTAGCCTCCCTCTATTTCCTCAAAAATACGCCTTCTATTTGATTGGAAAAGTCTATGCTGTTCGAAACCTTTGCATCTAACATCATATCTTTTCATTTTGTGTCAATTCTTCGTGTACTGGTTGTTTTCCCATTTCTTCTAACCTGTACTGTTCATTCAATTTTCTAATTTCTACCTTATTCTTGAGCTCCCCACTTATTATCCTATTCATTTGCCCCAGTTCTTTCCGTATCTTTTTCAGCTTCATTTGTATTCTCTTCCACCCGTTTGGTTTTTTTTTTTCCTTTCATTTGATCTTATATCTTCATCTTTTCGCTTGCAGCCTACTATGTTAGCTGGTTTGTTTCACTGAAGTTTTCTGTCTTAATCAGACTTCAAACGCCATTTACTTTGCTTCTGGCTCTTCCCACTTTTTATGTTCATATATCTTACATTTGGTGGTACTTTATTGTTCCTATCAGTCATTTTGCCTCCTTCTCTTCATCATTCAAGTCTTCATTAGCTACTTTATCAGTATTCTCCGGTACTCTGGTTTCCATCTGTTTCATGTTCTTCATCTCTTACCCATTCGTTACCGCTTTCTGCTACAGCTGTTTCACTATCCTTCTGCTCTTTTTTATGTTTGGATTGCTCTTGCTTGGTTATCAGTCGTTGGGCGGATTTTTCAAAACCTCCTTTTTCATCCCCTGTTCTCTTCAATCGCTTCAAGAAGCCTCTTTTATTTGGTACACTTCTCAGCCAGCATTCTATTGCTGTTTTGTTTACATTTTTTCCCATTTCGTTCTTTTTCTTTTGCACTTTTCACTGCGATTTTGGTCCTGATCAATAGCTTGATGACGACCTGCTGGAGTATGGTCAGATACTCCCTGCCTGCCGTGCGCGACACTTTCACGGTTAACAGTTCCAGTTCCGATAGTGCAGCTGTGGTTATTATTTAATTTTGACGTCACTCATTTAAAGGTAGCATTTGTAAGGTTGTGCAATAACCAGTATCGTGACACCATCACTAGGAGAGTTGCTAGTCAAGACTCTAAGAGTCCACATTTACCCTTGTGTACAGTTTTTAGTGCCAGTTCGTTCACTCCATTGTTTTATATCTTTCTATTTGTCATTTTCATTCCTGAGAATTTTGGTGCTGAGGTAACACAACCATCAGGGTTTTTATTGAGACACTGTCTCTAGAGGGGTTGCCGACCAAGGCTAAAGGGACCCCTCTCCCATGAGACACTCACTAACGCCAACATGTTATTTCTAGGTCTCGAGGTCGGCATACAGGTACTATACTTTACCCAACGGTGATCTGAAAATAGTTTTGGTTAAGGGCAGCCTTGTCCTTCCCACGTCGCGACGCTACAACCAGATTATTATTGTTGCTCTTGTTGTCTTTTTAACTCTCATTTTTCCAGGTCAATAAATAAACGCTAGACAATTACTGAAGTTGATATAATCGAGTGTTTCCTTTTCACTGAATTTGAGACCTTGCACCTATGTCATAAACCAGTATCGTTGTCTTGATTAAAGTGTATATACAAAAATATAATAAAATATAATTATTGAGAGCCTCTCAAAATGTTCAGACTCTACTCTCTCCAACGCTGCTCTAAACTCAGCATCATTTGGACAAAGTGTAGACATATCAATGTTGACCAAATGATATTAGCATCATGTATGATATCATCCAAGGCTAGGAATCCATACCTTCTACCAAAATCGAACTCACATCATATAACTACATTGTGACACAACACTTTTATCCAGACTGGGCCTGCTCCATTTAATATCATTCCAAAATTAATCAAAGAAGAGAATGATACCATATCTATTAAACGGTATCTGGACATATATCAGACAAACCACCGACACGTTTCTTGTGAGGGCTACCACATCTCCAAATGTATCTTAAAACGCCTGCCAGGGGTGGGTGTCATTAAGTTAGCTATGCTTTTAACCCATGCTAGTTGAAAGCTATCTAAATTTACCAAAGTTTATGTGTGTTCTGCATAAGATATGATAGTTTTCATGAACCTATATTTACTTGAATTAATTGGTACATCTCTATAGATTTAAGGATCCATAAATGTACACTAAATATATTTGATTGCAATTGTATTACACAGTATGAAGTTTCTTAATTTTTTGCCAGCAGTCACTTAATATATATCTATAGCCATTCTTTACTGTCACATGAGTCTCTTTTGCAACAATTTTCAATATAGAAATTTTGTCTTTTTATTTAAATCAACCATTAGGTTGAGATGATTCTCAACTTTTATTAAAACATTCAACCCTTTCTGTGTAAGAAATGTTGGATTTTGTATACTTCATTTGTTTTCCTTTTATGAAGATTATTTATTAATTCTTCGGCTGTCTGTCCTCATCATAGTTCTTTAGTTTGTCTTAGTCATCTCAATTAAGGCCATGCTAAAGCATAACATATGGTGGTTCAAATTTTCTTTTATTTCAGGGATAGCTTCATTTGTTTTGTGACTTATTCTACATTCCTAATTTTTCTTACATGTTTATACTTCTTTTACAGGGAAGTTATCTGTTGTTTTAGTCTTGTTTCTTTTCCGCAGATTATCATTATGGTTGTACCTACAGTTATTGCCATTTGTTTTCTAGCAGGCAACCCAGAAGGTGAGATAAAAATGTAAGAGACAAAGCAGGAAATGTGATATTAATGTTTTAATGGTAACGTTCGACTTCAGCTACATGAGAATGCTTTCAAGATTTTCACCATCTGTATGCACTCACTTTCTTACACTTAGCTTATTTTTCTTGTTGTTATTTTAGTTGTTAGTAGTGTTGTTCTCATAGTATGGTAATGGAAGTAGAATAATTTCTATAGTAGAAAGAATAAGATGCCAGAAGTTATTCTATCAATTTTTTGTTTGTTCCATGTCGGAAAAAATAAGTTTCCAATAGTTCTATGTGTGAAATCATATTTAATGCGAATAAACTATATGCTTCAAGCATATTAAGCCGTACATAGAAATGGGGAAAAAATTGTTGTTAGATTGTTTTTGGCAAGCAGAGGTGAAAATTTGCTATCCGGTTTAATCGTATGTATTATCTTTTTCTGCAAAGCTAAATTTGAATAAAATTATGATGTAGACATATTACTATACAGACTAACAAATAAATCCACACGTAGATATGTTAAAATGATCATCTCTAATTAGTTTCCTTAACGATTGCCAAATATGTATTTATAATAAAACAGTTAATACGAATATCAAGATAATTGGATAAAAATCAAATGACAGTCACCCACAGCAT
>JAOPJW010003435.1:8357728-8370200 GCA_027122535.1 Octopus maya | reverse complement strand
TATGCTCTCACATACATATATGTGTGTGGGTGTACCGATATTTATATATATTTACATACAAATGCATACATACATACGCACAAAAAGTGGCAGAATACTAGAAACAGTCGTGCAAGTATAAGACAGACAGATGAATGGATACTTGTATGGATGGATGGATGTTTCCACGATACATCATCATTTTATTTAAAACTTATATGATTTAGAAATATATTTCCCATGTTTGTATAGAAATATCTAATACGTTTCACACAAGACATAGTAAAGCTATTTCTCATCTACAGAACAGATGTAATTGGGATGTTGAAAATTCACAGGCAAATGTGTTTCGACACGTGCTCTGTATAAAATAAGAGCCTACAGTGAGAAAGCCCATTTGACCCGCATTTTATTGGGTGTTAACGCCGCCCAAGTAGAAAACAGATAAACAACGATTAAAAGGAGGTAAAACAATCCGCCACGTTTTATAAACATAAAAACATAAACAAGCTGCTACTGCTGAATTCGCCTCTTTCAATGTTCTACCCTGCACCAACTCCATTTCATCATCATCATCATTATTATCCTCATCATCATAAAAAATAAAAGATTCGAAATATTGAAATGATATATGAATCTAATATATATAAACGCACATGCACACTGCAAATACCTGCAAATATTTCCGATATTTTAAAGCATTAGCTCACGCGTACAAACACACATACACACATAAGGTGGTATCAAAATGTTCACGGATAAGTTCTGTAGCGTGCCAACATATGGAAGAATACGGTTGTGTGCGCAGTGAGAGCTATCAGTAACCTTCATGAGTCAGTGTGCCGAGTGTCATTGCTGTGTTTACTTCGCATGTTGTGAAATTTGTTTTTGTGATTAGATGTATTCTGTAGTCTGCGATTTTGTTATGGAACAAAGAGCCAACGTGAAATTTTGCGTTAAACGTGGGAAGTCTGCTACAGAGACATTGACCATGCTTCGGTAAGTTCACAGTGACGAGGCAATACGTTGCACGTATATTTCGAGTGGCACTGGCGCTTCAAAAGCGGGAGAACGTCCCTGGAAGACGATGAGCGATCTGGAAGAACTTCCACAAGTGTCATCCCCAGAAATGTGGTATTGTACATCGAGAATTTGTCTCCCGGGGCCAGAACGTCAATCACGAGTTCAACTGTAACGTTTTGAAGCGTTTGAGGGAGGAATTTGACGAAACCCAGCAGATCTGTGGAGCACGAAAAATTGGATTCTTCACGACGACAATGCACTCTGTCACGGAGCACTCCTCACTTGTTTCTCGCCAAAAGCATCATGGTATTGCTTCTACAGCCGCCCTATTCGCCAGATTTAGCACCTGCGGACTTTCGTCACTTCCCCAAGACGAAAATATAGCTCAAAGGTCGCTGTTTTAACATTGTTGTCGAGATCCAGAGGGAATCGCAGAAGGTCCTCGACTCGCTTATAGAAAATGACTTCCAGGCCGGATTCCAAAAATGGCAGGAATGGTGGAATCGGTGTATTGCTGTGCAAAGTCACTATTTTGAAGGTGGTAATGTTAAAACATTTCTTTATTTGTTTCAGTTATTTGACTGCGGCCATGCTGGAGCACCGCCTTTATTCGAGCAAATCGAGACCAGGACTTATTCTTTGTAAGCCTAGTACTTAGTCTATTGAACTCTTTGCCGAACTGCTAAGTTAGGGGACGCAAACGCACCAGCGTCGGTTGTCAAGCGATGTTGGGGGGGGGCAAACACAGACACACAAACATATACACACACAAGCACACACACTCAGATACACACGCACACACACGCACACACACACATATATATATACGATGCGCTTCTTTCTACCAAATCCACTCACAAGGCTTTGGTTGGCTCAAGGCTATAGTAGAAGACACTTGCTCAGATTGAACCCGGAACCATGTGGTTGGTAAACAAGCTACTTTCCACATAGTCAACTCCGGGAACTTTTGATACCACCTCATACACACATACCCACACACGCGTATACTCAGACGTCTGGGAGAGAAAGTAAGTAGAGAGTGAAGACCATTGCTGTTGTTGTTCTTGCTGTTAAACCCTGATCGAACTGAACTCTGGTGAATGGCTTTCTAACCATAGCCATCCAAGAATAATGTATTTCACGCCTCATTATCTCATCTGTTCCTTTCAATATGGTCGGATATGATGCGATGGATATGTGACTGCTATATCTAGTAATTCAAAGGACAAGTGTAGCAGTTCCTTCAAAAAAATATAGATTGAATTTGTGAATAAAATATTTATAAGTAACTAAAATAATAATAACAATAACTATTAACCAAATGCGATGAAAAATGAAATAGATTCAAAGTACATGCACAACCATCAGAGCTAATAATCTGGATATTGTTGTATGAGTATCCCTTATGATTATACTATTGTGATAAAAAAAATTGATATGCTCAGAAAATATAAAGATTTGCTCAATGAGATCGAAAAAATGTGGCATCTCAAGGCGAGTACAATACCAGTTATAGTAGGAGTACTTGGAATAATCAGAAAAGCTGAAAATTATTTGAGAAGGATCCCTGGCTTACCATCCTTGCAAGAAGCTGGAACGATTTTCAAACTAGCACATCTGTTCAAGATTACTCAAATTCTTGTTAAAGACGCACCAAGCGATACTAACTTTGACATACAGAGTTGAATAACGACGTCCATTATGCGAAATGTATTGTTCTCAGTGTATGCCCGACTTGTTGACGCCGATTTGAAAATGTTAACAAATACAATCTACCGAATTTTCACATACCGAATTTTTTACACACTACAGACGTAACATATTGTTTATCCATCATACCAAAAGCAATCATTGTATTTTATCTACCAGTTTTTTTTCAGATGTCTATTTTATGATAGCTTAAATTTACCCGTATTACAAGAGCTAAGTACACAACAGATAACAACACTCGCTTTGCACAATCATAACTCCTACAATTCCCTAGATTGGTTCGTAGAATTCTGGTCTTTTTTCTCTAGCATACACATGTGAATTAATGATTGGAAACTCCAGAAAAGCTTTTATTCAACCCATCTAAAATGCGAAGCCATTTTAATGACTTCTCGAATAAAAAATCACAGCAAATTTTGTCATTCAATAGGTCTTATGTTTGAAGTGAAGAATTTCAACAAAAATCAAAAGATTGCCTGAAATACCTTGGAAGTAATACTGTGGAAACGCTTGTCCAAGAAAATCTATTACGTTAGAAAATAAGTCTATCATAAATTATGTTATACATATGACTCTTACCAGATGATATCTCTTTCTTAGGTCAGACTGAATTTCTGTTCAAGCACAAACAATTTTGACAAAAACGAACTAGCTCAAGAATTATTTACGTTTGAAAGATGTCACAATCTTAACTAATATTTTTTTTAAGGAATGGTAACGAAGAATCGAAAAATCCTATGCTTCTTGAAAATGATAAGGATGATGGTGATGATGATGATGACGATGATAGAATCTGGCATAATTAGATCTACAAAATTCCAAACTGCTGTCCTGAAGTTCAAGAGGAATGCTTAGGGTTTGAGAGCTAGGATTAGAGCTAGACTTGATGATATGGTAAGTCTGGGCTTGAGTTTAGATTTGGTTTGGAGGTACGGTTAGGATTTGGAATTAGTAACAAGTTCAACTCAACTGGAAACGAATACTACGTAAAGTACAGTTCAGTCGGTTGGAGTTGTACATCTAAAAGGATTTCTGCATTAAAGAAACCCTTTGGTTTCATAATTGTACTGCGTTTGTGTGGATTGTATTAGTTTTGAGAGATGATTCTGCAGATAGTGTGAAGTGAGAAATAGACTCCAACGTCCATTTTTCTTACAAACACTAACTTAATTTAATTGAAAATGAGATCTTTGGTATCTAACGACCCAATGACATTACTTATATCTTAATCAAAAATGTTTTTTGACGAGCATTGTGCAGTTGGTGTCGAGTAAACAATCTCATTATTTTCATCCTAAATCACCCCGATAATGTGATTAGATATTGAACTTACAAACTTGCATACAAAGGCCATTATTGTCAGCAAGTATATCAGAAAGTTCAACCTTTGTAACTTCTTTTGATAAAATCTATACTAATTTTATCTCTATAATTTATCATCGGATTTTATTTAAAAGAAAACTAGGTTAAAAGCAAAAACAAAAGCTAAAAACAAAAATCGTGTCTACAACTTCAGTGTTTATTTTGACGAGAAACAATACACCCGAATTTTAGAGCGGGGAAATAGTAAGACATGAATGCCTTTTTCAAGGTCATTAATGGTGTATGGAGAAGGTTTTCATTTGTGGATCAGGACCATATTGAGATCTCCGCTTGCTATACAGAGGAGAGTATATGTTGCGATGTTTACGATTTCTCCAGAGACATTGGCTGCGATGCAATAGGAACAGAAACTAGGAATCCAATCCGGAAATGTAAGCGGCTTAGCTATACGGCGCTTGCCACAGATCTATTGATTTTTATTAAATATAGTAAATATTCATTCAAAAAAGAGAAAAATGGCGTTCTGAATTGAGACAAACTCGACATTTTTCAATATTTGAACAACAGAACATCAAATTATCTTGCTAGAGGAGCAATGATTGTATTAATAAGCAATGTTTGCGAGGATTGCTATTGATGAGCAAGCAATTAGAAATATGGAAGGTGGAAATCTAGCATAGATTGATTGCTGATAACAATTAGATTCTAGTAATCTTTATCAAAACATAAATATGCTAACTTCCCGTCAGCTCTAGCAATATTAAAATCATCTCAGCTGGGATATGTATTTGAAATTTCTGAATAAAAGTAAATCAAATATGTATAAAATTACCATGAACATATACTGCAGGTATTTATAGATATAGATGTCTATAAATTTGATATTTGTTCCTCTTAAAATAACATTTCCCAATAAATCAAATTTCGCAGAAAGATCCAGATGTAACTCAGAATAAAGATGAGATGCAAAGTTGCAATGGACAAGCTGTACCTACCTGATGTACAGAACCAATTAGTCTGTAGCGATATCTTTATGCATTTCTTTTCTTTCCTTTCTTCTTTAATCTCTCCCCCTCCTTCTCTCTTATACGTAAATTTTTTCATTCATCTTCTTTGCGACAACACATTGTTCATGAGCCGAATGCTTTTATTTCTTCCCATGAGTCGGTTATTTTGGATGTAATAGATATATTTCTATAGGTTTATCTTCCCCATCAATTACTTTATGAGTTGTTTCAAACACTTCTCAAAAAATATACTTTGAAGTTAAGTATTATCTTTCTATATATTGCCTGGTACATCGTTTCATGGTGATATATTTGCTAAGAAAGATAATATTAAACCTTGTATCTTGCTAGAGGAGCAATGATTGTAATAATTGCTATTAATAAGCTATGTTTCACCAAAAGATCAAAAGTACTTTGTAAACCAATCTGTAAAAATCTTGTAACATCCCGGATTGTTTAACTGAATACCAAATCAAGGGCAGATTAGATTTAGCCTTTGAAATTCTATGCATCTGGGGAGTGATATAGAAGAAGGGACTTTCATTTCATATCACCAGCAGCATTTCCTCCCATTAGAAGTGTCAGATGATTTTTGGAAGCATTAAAACCTAGTACTGACTCCCTTTCACTAAAAATAGAAATCCTAGCAAGCATTCACTTCCAGAAAAGCCAAGTTTCAATGTTATGTACTTGTCATCTGAAAAAAAAAAAGAAAAAAAACGTTTCTTTCAGCAACAATTTTCTTCAGCTTTGCGGGATGATTAATAGCAATCTCTATATTAGAACTGGCAGTTTCACCGATGATGTTAATTTTGAGCTAATAAAAGTTCCTCAAAAACATTTCGAGCAAGCCTTTATCGGTAAGAAAAGGTTTTGCATCAGAGATTGTACTTGAATGACCGTCATATTTATCGGCACATTATGTCCTACCTGATCGTTGAGGATCCGTTCCATTTTAAGTGCATTTTATAAGTTATATGAAAAAATAATGTTCTTGTAGTGTTCTGTAACCTATGTTGTCATAACACAGATGATGTTTATGCATAAATATATGGAAACAGAGATGGAGAAAGAATGAGATATATGAATTAACTAGAGAAAGCCAAACTGGCTGACAGACAGAAACAAACAGCAGAAATAAGTAACAGTTTGGGAAACGATCAATATTGAAGAACATATGGATACCAAAAAAAAAACCCAGATAATTGAAAAGAAAGAGAAAAGAAATTCGGCGAGAAAAAGGGAAGACGACCGAGAGAAAGAAAGAATTCTTTAAGAAAAAACAAATAACGATCACAGAAATATCTCGTGTTATACGGCTACTCTATGCCTTTAATGTGATCCACGCCATTTGAATATTCAATTAAGATTATTATTCCATCAAGCTATTTGTATATATAACGGGAAATAATATCATAACATAAATTCCAACATATATCAGAGTCGCTACATTACACAAAATGTTAATCCAAAATTCTGATTCTCTTTTACTCTTTTACTTGTTTGATAATATTCTCTTTTACTCTTTTATCTTTTACTTGTTTCAGTCATTTCAGCCTTTCGTCGAGCAAATCGACACCAGGACTTCTATCGTTCTCTTTTGCCGAACGGGGACGTTAACACACCAGCATCGGTTGTCAAGCGATGTTGCGGGGACAAACACACACACACACACACACATATATATACATATGCATATATACGTCGGGTTTCGTTCAGTTTTCGTCTACCAAATCCACTCACAAGGCTTTGGTCGGCCCGAGGCTATAGTAGAAGACACTTACCCAAAGTGCCACGCAGTGGGACTGAACCCGGTACCATGTGGTTGGTAAGCAAGCTACTTACCATACAGCCACTCCTGCGCCTATAAAAGTAATTTTCTAAACAAAATTTCTGTCGCGCGCGCATTCATACCAACACTTTCACACAAATATAGGTTGCTGTTAAACATAATTGTGACTGGATAAAAATTTGGTAAATATTTACAATAACCCCATACTCACTAAATACTAACCCTAACTGTAACCCTAAACCTAAAATTTGCACAGACCAGCGTCGGCTCTAGCCCTTGCAACCCATGCCGTCGCAAGTGTTCTCCATCAAGAACTGGAATTACTATTACGTAAAACATAAAACATATGTAATTTTGAGAAGAAAAAGAAGCAGTAAGGTTTCTAATTAACGAAAGGTCTTCATTCAATTTATACGTTAAACTTAATAAATTTTAAAGTTCAATATTCCTGTGACATAAGTTAGAGATATCGACATGAGTTATCAAAATAATTGTTAGTGGAAAGGCAGCGAGCTAGCAGAATCGTTAGCCCGCCGGGCGAAATGCTTAGCGGTATTTCGTCTGTCGTTACGTTCTAGGTTCAAATTCCGCCGAGGTCGACTTTGTCTCTGATCCTTTCGGGGTTGATAAATTAAGTACCAGTTGCGTACTGAAATCGATCTAATCGACTTGCTCCCTCCCCAAAAACTTCGGGCCTTGTCCCTAGAGTTGAAAAGAATAATTGTTCGTGGAATGACCCTAATAAAATTAGCTACAATACACTCGATATTTCATATTTAAAACCGATGTGACTATTTCTGCTTGGATAGGAATTAGAAAATGTTATATCTTGATTAACTTTTAATACATATTTTGGATATTTTTGAAACAACTCGCCTTATTAACATTTCATATTTCACATTTAAATCCGATGTGAGTATTTATTCTTGGATATGGATTTGTTCTCATGACGGCCTGTCTATTATTATAAATATATGACGCACACACAGACACACATGTTAACCTATCAATAAAATCTTCTCTTAAACATTCTACCCAGTTGTCTCTCTTTCCTTCTGGCACTTATACGCATTTATCCTTTTCATATTTATTGTATCGACCGTGTGATGTACTAAGGGGCCATTCTCATCACCTTCACTTCGCACGGTAGTTTACAAATGGTGACTACGACGTAGAAAAAGGATTTTCGGCAGCCGCAAAGCTTTATCGTTGTAGATACCTCACTTGAACTACAGAATGCCAGTTTTCGCTTGCATTCTCAACCCAAAAAAATCAATGGCCCGACGTCAGGATATCTTCTCTCGTTCAAGTGAACCTTAGAATTCAGGTTCTTCGCCTCGAACTCATATCTAGAAAAGTATGCATCAACAACAGAAAAAAATACAAACAAGAAAACAAAAAGAGAAGCACATAAATAATTTTTTTTTTCTTTTCAGCGGACTGCAACACAGGTTTAGCGACTAAAAAATGATTATTTTTTCATTGCTGCACACAGTACACACACACATACACACAAAAAAATCAAAATTTTCTTAAGTAAATTTTCTTTTTCGCACACACGTTACTGTTCCAGCAACACTTTGTCGGTTCTTTGGTCCTTTCTTTTCTCTCCTCTGTAAAGAAAAAAAATTAGTCTTCCCCACTTACCAGCGTATTCTGGTGACGTCACGCTTTTGTTCGCCCAGCTGGACGCTTATTTTTCGGCCCATGCGGTGCCTCACGAATACTGTGGGATGCCTACCCCTCTTGCACGCTCAGTGAGAGATCTTATCGCTGACCCACATCCGGACGCGACTTATGCGTCCGTTAAATCTGAGGTCCTCCGACGGAACACCCAATCCGCCAACAGCAAACTCCAGACGCTGATGCAGGATGAGCAACTGGGAGAACTCAGCGACACATTGTCAGGGGAAAATACTCTGCTCCGAAAATTATTTTTCTCTCGGCTGCCGCCGAATGTCCAATCCATACTGGCCAGAGTGGTCGACTCGAATTCATTCGACCAGTTAGCCACCATGGCGGACAAAATTATTGAGTTCACTGTGCAACCTGTGCCTCAACATACCTGTTCGACATTTTGGAGAAAGTTGATGCGTCAGCACGTCGCATGGACATGTAGGGAAGTGGTTATACACCATTAGGTGTACTCCGCTCCCGTACATCAAATTTCTTGAATAAAACAACAGGAACGCAGACTCTAAACTATCAACACAATATTTATTACAATAGAATTCTGCTCACACTAGGAGGGAATTCGGCAGCACTTCGCTCTTTGGTTACTGAGACGCCGTCAATGAAGTTGCGTGGTTATTTGTGTAGCTCCAGAGTTGGGTTGTTGGAGAGCGGCTGCTGCGACGTCTAGGCTCTTCGCCGGCCAGCGAGAAAAGAGGGTGAAAGAAGCGGGAACGTTTGGATATCGGTGACTACGCATGCGCATAAGACACTTCCTGTATTCCTTCCGGAACTAGTCCCTGCGCATGCGTGGATAAACCCCCCGGAAATGTCGTCTGCTATTAGGCGTCACTACAGACACATTGTGGCGAGAACACGCCAGCTCTCGTCATCCTCGCAGCAGAAGCCGTTCTAAGTCACGGTCGACTAGGTCTACTCCATCGGGTTCCAATCTCTGCTGGGACCATGCCACTTTCAAGGAGAAAGCCCGTCGTTGCATCCAACCATGTTCGTTCCAGTTGTCAAGAAACTAGTTACGGAAGATTTGAGCACGTCAGACTCTTCCCGCAAATTTTCATCTAACTGTGCATTCTTTGTTAAGGATCGTGTGTCTAAGAAATCATTCATGGTTGACACTGGATCCAGCTGTTCTATTTGGCATTTGCGTTTTACTTTAGACAATCTGAAGCAATCTGCCATCAACCTGCACGCGGTGAATTTATCCCCGATGAAAACTTACGGTCAGGTCTCATTACACCTAGATCTCAACCTTCGAAGGAATTTTAGGTGGGTTTTTGTTATAGCAGATCTACCATATCCCATTTAGGACGCTGACTTCTTAAACCACTTTCACTTATTAGGCTACAGAGACGCGTGGACGATTCTACGTCTTTGTTCACGCCTACTCGCATTTCTACTAATGCTGTTTTTAGTCCGTCATTTTTTGTCGCCACCACTGGTGACCAGTTCCACTCCTTTTTGGCTTCTTTCCCAGAGCTGGTAGATCCGACTTTCAAATCAGTGAAAGTCACACACTCAACTCACCATTATATCACTACTTCTGGACCACCCGTTTTTTTCGCGTCCACGGCGACTTGCTCCTGATCGGCTCAAAAAGGCTCGTTCTGAGTTTGAACATATGCTTCAACTCGGCCTTATTCGCTCCTCTACTAGCCCTTGAGCATCTCCTCTACATTTGGCAAGGAAAGGGGATTCAGACTTTCGCCCGGTGGGGGATTATAGACGTTTAAATGCGGTCACTATTCCCGATCGCTATCCTATAAGGATACTTCAGGATTTTTCTTCGAACTCGCATGGGTGTATATTATTTTCCAAGGTTGACCTCATCCGGGCTTATCATCAGATTCCAATGAACCCTGACGACATTCCCAAAACTGCCGTTACTACCCCCTTTGGAAGTTTCGTGTTCCTGTTTATGAGCTTCGGTTTGTTGAATGCAACGAGTACATTCCAGAGGTTTATCGATGAAGTTGTCCGTGGACTTGATTTTGTGTTCGCTTACGTCGATGATTTGCTCATAGCTAGCGACACGCGTGAAAATCATCTCTAACATTTATCTCAACTTTTTCAGCGTCTTCGCACCTACAACGTGCGAATCAACCCCGATAAGTGTGTTTTCGGGCAGTCCTCTCTGGAATTTCTGGGGCATTATATCGACTCGAATGGTATCAGACCTCTCTTTTCCAAAGTCAATGCAATTCAGCACATCACACTTCCCACTTCTCTACGCCAATTGCGTCACTTTTTGGTAATCGTCAACTTCTATAAACGCTTCATACGTAAATGTGCAGACAAGTTACTTCCATTGACTCAACTACTGAAAGCAAATACAAAAAGAGATGCTCCTATCACTCTATCTGCCGAGGCATTATCTTCGTTCGAGTCAATTAAGAAGGAAATAGCTTCTGCTCCCTTGCTTGCACATCCGGCTCCTGATGCTCGTCTCTCATTAACAGTTGATGCATCGGATTCTGCGGTTGGTGCTGTTTTGTAACATACAGTCATTAATCAAACTCGGCCTTTGGCATTTTTTCTTATCAATTAAAACCAGCTGAGCATCGTTACAGTACGTTTGATCGTGAACTCTTAGCGATCTACCTGTCAATCCGTCACTTTCAACATCAACTCGAGGGCCGGGATTTTGTGATTTATACTGATCACAAGCCTCTTCCATTCGCTTTGTCATCAGAATCGTACAAACACTCGCCTCGTGCTTTTCATCACCTGGACTACATTTCCCAGTTCACGACTGACATTCGGCATATACCTGGAACAGAGAACATGCTTGCTGATACCCTCTCTCGTCTCCCTGAATATTCTCTTTCAACTCCTGCTGCAATCGATTTAACTGCCATTACGCAGGATCAGCCAGCTCTGGACACATTGGATCTAACTTCCACAAAGCTGTCCTGTTGCAAGTTTGCTTATCTTCCACTTAATCTGCTGAAGGCATAATCCTTTGTGACACAACTACTGGTTCTCCCAGACCGTTTGTACCTGCGATCCACCAGCGTTCTGTTTTCGATGCTTTGCATTCACTGTCACATCCTGGCATCACTGCTTCGATGAAGCTTATTATGGCTCAGTTTTTCTGGCCTAATATGCACTGTATGATCACTGCTTGGGAACACTCTTGTGTGAAATGCCAGCGTTCTAAAGTCCACAGGCACATTCGCGCTCCTCTTGGATAGTTTTCTCCTCCAGAGACTCGCTTTCGCCATGTCCTCATTGATCTGGTTGGACCATGGCCTGTTAGTCACGGTTTCTCTTACATATTGACATGCGTCGATCGTTTCTGAAGGCTGCTCTACGCGCCACTCCTGATCCACAGTCTTGGACAGAATTTCTGCCTATCGTTCTTCTTAGTTGTCGCACTGCTGTTAAAACAGACCTTAGGTTTCTCCACTGCTTCACGGTACCATCCTGGTACTCCCTGACACAATGTTGGCGCCAGACAATTCATCGCCTCCTGATCCAACGTCGTATGTCACCAGACTTCGCTCGTATTTCTCAAGTCTTCCACCCATGCATCTGCGTGACCAGTCTATTCTCTCTCACGTCCCACCGGGCATTGACAAATGGAATCATGTTTTCGTTCGGGATGATTCTGTCAAGGGACCTCTCGTTTCTCCTTATAAGGGACCATTTTGTGTGCTATCGCGCACACCCAAAACTTTTAGTCTCGACATTAATGGTCGGGCGGAGACCGTGTCGGTCGACAGACTTAAAAGTGCACATATTGAGGTGCAAACACCATTCGATGACACCTCAAACACGCCCACCTTTGATCCTTTACAACCACCTACACGTCCACCTGCGCATGCACCTTTGACCACACCATCACCTACACCTCTACCTTCGTCACTACTACCTAACACGAACAAACCCTGTGTCACCAGGACAGGCCGCACTGTGCATTGGCCCAAAACACTCACTAGAACTATTT
>JAOPJW010003435.1:8071696-8082340 GCA_027122535.1 Octopus maya | reverse complement strand
ATATAGCTACATATATATGTGTGTGTCTATTCGTATATCTTTCTATCTATGTCGCGTATATTGAAGACAAGATGGTGTACGTTTAGAACATAAATATTTAGCAAGTAGAGAATTAATTAAATGACAATTAGTGTTGTAGCGAACTACAATTTGCTAAGGCGTGAAAATAATTGGATCACCGGTCGATCAACGCACCATGTTTCACACCTTCACACAGTAGTCCTTACACATGTACATACATGCATGCATACATGCATGTGTGTGTGTATGTGTATATACGCACACACACATACACACATATATCGGATACATATGCCTGTATGCCTATACACATACAAGTATATATACATATATGTTGCTCTTTTTGTGTACTTATATATGGAAACACTTAAACATTAAATCGAAGGATAACTCAATGCTATTCATAAAAATAGTATGTATATTATATTTATTTTACAAAGATAACGTTTTAAGTGAATATAAGTTTCTTGCTCCCGCCGGGCTGCCGTCATTTTGCTGGGACTTAATTCATATCTTCAAATCTAATTTTTAATTAAGGTATTTTTGTTTAAGCGTTAGGGTGTTGATGGTTACACAGAGCCGATGTTTATGATAATATGGTTTGAAGGAGTTTACAGTGGGAAACTACAAGTGAGTGCATAAAAAAGCTAAGTAAAAAGAGCCAAGTAAATACGTTTTTAAGTTGGGGATGAGAGAAAATGAAACTAAAGATCATTCTTCTTGGCTTGATAGCTTTTGATATTAAATACCCATAGATATTTGTTTCAAAGAAACAAAGTTGCTGTTAATATTCTCTCCTTACTACCCCCAACCCATGGACGTATATCTTCTATAATTTTTTCTATAATACCGCTAAGCATTTTGCCCGGCGTACTAACATTTCTTATTTCGTTATTGCCCACAAGGGGCTAAACATAGAGGGGACAAACAAGGACAGACAAAGAGATTAAGTCGATTACATCGACTCCAGTGCGTAAATGGTACTTAATTTATCGACACCGAAAGGATGAAAGGCAAAGTCGACCTCGGTGGAAATTGAACACAGAACATAAAGACTGGCAAAATACTACTAAGCATTTCACCCGGCGTACTAACGCTTCTGCCAGCTCGCCGCCTTCGATATATGAACATAATATGTCATTAGAGCGTAAACTTTAATGCTTGAATAAACCTTTAATTGAAGAATCGAAGAGGCCGTGAAATCAATAATATTAATTTTACTCAACTAAATGTATAGAGGCCCTTCCTAGGTAATGGCTTTGCTTTCTACAAGTTGATCGACAATACCCAATAATACACGCATACACATAGACATGTACACTATTAGCATTCATGCGTGATATATATGTGTGTGTGTGTAACACAGATACACGCACACGCATACATACACACACCATTACACACAAATGCATGCAATGGATTTCTTTCAGTTCTTCTCAACCAGATTCACTTGCAGTGCTTTAGTCGACCCGAGGCCCTAATAGAAAACACTTACCTGACGAGTCACAGAATGGGACTGAATCCGAAACCTCATAGTTGGGAGCGAATTTCTTAACTACTATTACATTGTTGTGTATGTGATGCGTGTGTCTGTGTAGAGTAGATGGACAGACGGGCGGTTGGGACTGAGTGGCCATAAGGATATATTAAATACGCGGTGATATTCGAAAGCTCCTAGACTAATTATATTTAATAAAAAATAACTTTAATATCATCTCCTTCGAAATAGTTACCTTGCGCAGTAATACACTAGTCCCAGCGTTTCTGCTACTTATGGAATCCGGTCTGGAAGTCGTTTTCCGTAAATGAGTCGAGGACCTTCTGCGATTTGCTCTGGATTTCGACAACGGTGTTAAAACAGCGACCTTCGAGCTGGATTTTCATTATTAGGAAGAGATAGAAGTCCGCAGGTGCTAAATCTGAGGAACAGTGTTGTTTTTGGCGAGAGACTCACGAGTGAGGAGAGCTCGGTGATAGAGTGCATTGTTGTCGTAAAGAATCCAATTATTCGCGCTCTGCAGATCCGGTCGCTTTCGCCGAATGACCTTCCTCAAACGCTTCAAAATGTCGAAGTAGAACTCTCAATTGACGGCTTGGCCCTCCGGGACGAATTCTCGATGCACAATACCGTGGATATCGAAAAAAAAACCATGAGCATGCTCTTGAGTAAGCTGCGACTCTGTCGTGCCTTCTTCGGTCATAGAGAGGAAGGGCTCTTCCATTGTGGCGGCTGTTGCTTCGTTTCAGGGTCGTACTCTAACTCAACTCTCATCACTGGTGATGATCCTCGGCATGAAGGATGAGTCATCAGCGGCCCACTGACGGAGATCATGACAGACTTTGACGTGTTGTTCTTTCTGCTCAGTGGTCAGCAGACAGGAGACAAACTTGGTAGAGACACGCTGCGTGTTCAATTCAGGCGTTGGGATTGCCTGCACGAACCCATACAACAGACCAACGATTTTCCTCCAACGATCCTCATGCACAAGCTGATGAATTTCCGGGGGCGACGCTAGTGTCAGGTCTTCCAAGTCGCTCATCTTCTTTCAGGGACGTTCTTTTGCTTTTGAAGCGCCCGTGCTACTCGAAACATTACATACAACCCATTGCCTCGTCGCCGTAAGTTTGCCGAAGCCTGCTCAATGTCTCTGTAGCAGACTTCTCAAGTTTACCGCAAAATTTCACGCTGACTCTTTGTTCCAACTTCTTATCCATGACAAAATCGTAGATTACAGCATACACGTGATCATAAAAACACAAATTTCACAACTTGTGAAGTAAACACAGCGATGTCACTCGGCACACTTCCACATGAAAGTCACTGCTAGCTCTCACTGCGGACGCAACCATGTACTGCTATCTGTTGGCGCGCTACAGAACTAGTCCGGGAACTTTTTGATACCACGTACTGTACAACATAAATTTTTGATTTATCGAAATATCCCAGCATCCAGGGAAGGTAGCAAGTAGGACCAACTGCAAATAATAAGGGTAGGTCATTTCAAGAGTCGAGAACTCTCCAAAATCGAAATTCCATTAATCTGAAGACAAAAGGACAGCTGTGGGCACGTTTTTCTTCATCAATAGGCATTCTCAGCAAAACAGTTATCCTTACCTTATCTCTAGCAGAGGAGAAGACATTTGTGGCCAAGATAATTTGCATAAAGGAAACAAAAATGAGCTAAGGGAAATAGAAGGTGAAACAATTGCTTGGAAGTACGTGATTTTGCTTGTAATTCATAGTATTTTTGTCCTCTGTGTACGTATATGTCATATTTATGTTGTTTAGTGTGATGATAGGTTTGTATTTCATGTACTCGGCTGCGTTTGGAGAAAGTTGGGAAGATATGAATCTAATGTCATCGAAGAATGAGACCGTGTGCAGGTAAGTACTGGTATGGCTAAGACGTCCACTTTGGTACTTCAATCGGAAATTGCAGATTCTAATCTTGGCAATCTGAGAGCTTGTTACCCAACGCTAGTAGAGGATAGCAGAGGAATGCAATAGAAAGCTTTTTAAACTGTCATGTATTAAGTACGTGAGTAGTATGGGGGTTGAATGTAATTGCCCGAATGCGAGATTGACCAGAGAAGGGAGACAAGTCTGTATAAATTCCCCCGCACTATAGTTTCTAGATTATGAATGTTGGTATAATTAGATATTGTTTGGCCACAGGTCAGAACTAATCGAACAAATCTATACGGAAGAGCTTTCCAGTAAATATCATACCTTATTTTCAGAAAAAGAATATCTAAAATTAAATTATACAAAATTTTCATTATTTTGAAAAGGGTAGAAATGGGGCTCCTCCGAAGCGTCTCTGGAAAAATGTTACTCGACATGGTGCGTAGTTTGAGACCAAAGTTCCAGTCTTTCTAGAGCGAGCTGCTACTTTTCAGCTTTAGAATGTTACAAGAAAGAATCGCAAGTCGGATTCTTGAAACCGAGTTAACCGGCAAGAGACCTAGGGATAGCCCAAGACCAAGTCACAGTAGATTCCGTTTGGGAATCCAGTGGGAAAATCTAATGGCGATTGCTTCTGATAGGACCCTCCACGACCCTCCCAGGAATAGTGGACGGAGAAGAGGGATGGATAAATGGAATGATTTACAAGAGATATAGTTGCTATTTATAGAGTCAAATAGAGGTCCCCTCATTGGGTAGCGGTACAAATAGTTATAGATGTTGGATAATGCAGTGATCCTTGCAGACCTTGCATTTGTGATTTTTCCCTAGCTCTGAGTTTTTAGTTTACCGTACTACTTTTTTGGGGTATCTAATGGAAAGAAGGAATAAAAACCACGCTTTGAGTGGAAGGAGCATAGTTTTTTCAATTCCTGTTCCTGTTTTTTTTGTGTAGTAGTTGGTGGTCGATTTTCAAGAAATAACCTGACAAGAGCTTTTGTTTGATGCTGCTGTGTGAGTATGCTATTTGAAATTTTTCTTGAGATACAAAAGTGTGTGACTTGCCGTAGTAGTTGCCTTTTTTTAAATACTAATAATTACTCTATATCGGGCTTCTCAAATTTTTTACTTGATAAACCCCTTGTAAAAAAAAAAAACGAAAATTCTATTCTCTTTCCAAACAAATTAATTGAACGAGTTTACTAGTATTTAATGTAGTTAACACAAGAAAAGGATCAGTAAACTATAAATGCAAACGCACCTTTAACGTTTAAATTATTTTTTGATGGAAAGGATGGGTTTGGTAAGCATGGAGAAGATCACGAATTCGGTTGCAGGTTTGTGAGTTTCAACTGCAAATACCACGTTCTGTGTTCAAAGTGGCTCTCTGCTCACTCAGTAGATAATGCACATGCGTAAACTCAGATTCCACCCAGTGGCGTAGCTAATAGGGGAATAAGGGAGCGACCGGTCCCCACGAGCATATTTTCCAAAATTGGTGCCTTTTCAACAATTTTTTAACTCTTAAGTTCATTTGTGTGATAAATGTCGAATCTCCTTGTTAATCGCATGACCTTCGTAGAACTTTCTGGAATCATTACCTATTTGACCAAGCTCTTATGTTTTTTTTATCTGACTGCTTAATCTTCTGACATCTGAAGAACCAAGACAAAATCCTGACATCATAATTTCTCGACACCGGACGATCCAGTGGAGTTTCATCTTTTTCTTGTAACACCTATATCAGTAGTTGTAAGTTGCGTACATAATAATATTGTTATTGAAATATGAAATTAATGAATGTAAAATACAATTAAGTGTATTATAAGTAATGAAATATTTCGCGTAATATAAGAGAAATGAGTTTAAAATTGTTTAGTGTGTGTCAGGACGCCTTATTTTATGTGCTCACTCCACCTAACTTTAGAACCTGGCTATACCTCTGATTCCACCATATACAAACTTGGAAAAGTTATTAAATATATTACTTCAGATTTTTCGTCCAATTCCTTTAAACGTAAACATAGATTTCACTCCATGATCAAAAGTCATTTCCATAAAGGAAGATGTCTAAATTTGCACTTTCTACTTCAACTTTAGACGAAGAATTCAGGAATTTCCTTGAATTCACCTTTAAAGTCTTACTGCAAACACTTAATGTAGCTCTTATAGATAAGCAATTGCTTATAAAATCTATCCAACACATTCGTTAGCCAATACACTTTCTTCTGATTGCAAATTTGCAAAATAATTAGAGTTACATTAGCCCCAAATAAACTTACATATATCTAGTTTCGCCTGGAATCCTAAAATAACAGCTCCAGCCTTAATAATTGTGACATCCTTGTAATTCTTTTTGCATTCTATTGAAATGACCATATCATTCTGCCAAAATAAAAAAAAGATAACTTTTTATTTGCTTAAACTCATTAACAAGTAGTAGGCATCCGTCGGTTTCGAGAGACCTTGGATCTGCGCCCGAAGAAATCGTGTCAGCTGCTGATGGCAGTCAGGCCCACACGAGAGTGGCACTCACGCATACAGCGACTGCATTTGAAGAAGCACTCTGCCGGCACTACTGGTTTTTTCCGTCCGTCGAGTGCGCTTTTCTTTGGTGGCGAGTTCCTGTTTTTCTTCCCATTACTTCATCCCCTTTCGCAGAATTTGTCTCCAGCATGGTCGATCATTCGCGACCTCCTCCTATCTCAGGACGTCCAGATCAAGCGACTTCATATCTCTTTTACAGATGTCTTTGAAACGAAGATGAGGTCGTCCTCGTGCTCTTCTACATACAGGAGGTCTTTTGGGATCCTCCCGTCCGGCATGCGATCTACATGACCAAACCAGCGCAGACGACGCTGCTGGAGCAGGGTGAGTATACTGGGTATCTTGGTGCAGTTGAGAACTTCGGTGTTGGTGATACGGTCGGTGCACGTGATATCCAAGATGCGTATCAAATTACGGAGATGGAAGACGTTGAGATTTCGCTCCTGTCTGGAATAGAGGCTCTACGTCTCACTGCCGTAAAGTAGCGTACTGGGGACGCACACCTTACAGACAGCAATCTAGGTGTTTGCAGCCAGTTTTCTGTTTTCCCAGGCTATCTTTGTGAGCCCGGCAAATGTATAGATGCTTGTCCAATTCGCCTGTTGATCTCAGGATCCAGGGAGAGGTCATCAGCGATGGTATAGACGAGATAGGTGAATTCATGGACTACCTCTAACTTATAGTCGTTGATTGTGATGGGGGAGGGTGCTTGGCACCTTGGCCTAGTACTTTGGTCTTCCTCAGACTGATGGTCAGGCTCAACTCCTGACAGGCCTTTGAGAGTTTGTCCACGAGGTGCTGCATTTGCTCCTCTGAGTATCCTGTTAGTGCCGCGTCGTCCGCGAACAGCATTTCTCTGAGAGTGCCTGGCGCACTCTGGATTTTGCTTTCAGCCTCGACAGATTAATTAGTTTACCGTCTGTTCCAAATGCGTGCTTCAGCATGACTGCAAAAAAGATGCCAAAAAGGGTGGTGGAAAGCACACAGCTCTGCTTCACACCACTGCATATGTTGAATGCCTCCGAAGAAGGGCCATCAAATTGAACGACGCCTTTCATATCCACGTGAAATGATTGGACAACCCCGAGGAGTCTTGGAGGGCAACCGACCTTGGCAAAGATTTTGAACAGGCCGTCTCTACTGACTAGGTCAAAAACCTTTGCGAGGTCGATGAAGACAATGAAGACTGGTTGCCCTTTCTCTCAGCACTTCTGTAGCTGTCGAAGAGAAATGATCATGTCGATGGTGGAGCGTTCTAATCTGAAGAACTGAGATTCATGGTATACCCTCTCAGCGATTTTCTGTAGTCTGTTTAGGACAACGCGGGCAAAGACCTTCCCGACGATGATTAACCGCGAGATGCCTCTGTAATTATTGCAGCTACTTTTGTCCCCTTTGTTCTTATATATGGTGACAATGTTGCAGCCTCCCATATCTCGTAGGACTGACGCAGTAGCTTCAGTAAGTGGCTAAGTAGAACTCTTCATGAACACCTGATGATCTCTGGTAGGAAAACCGTCCCAAACCGGCGATTTTCCAGTGGGTAAGCCATCAATGGCTCTGCTCAGTTCTTCAGCAGTTGGCAGTGTGACCAGCTCCTCCATGACAGGTAGGTGTTCCATGGTGTCTAGCACGCTGTCCGAGATATTTTAATTGGCGTAGAGTTCAGAATAATGTTCCACCCATCTCTCCAGCTGTTCTCTTTTGCCCTTGATGACTTCCCCTGTTCTGGATTTAAGTGGAGCTATCTTGCTCTGAGTTGGGCCGATGGCTTTTCTGATACACTCATACATTCCGTGAATGTTGCCGATGTCAAACGACAGTTGGGTTTCTATATATAGTTGCAACCAATAGTCATTTGCACAGCGTCTCACTGTCTTCTGCATGTTGTTCCTTGCTGATCTCAATACTTGCAGCGTTACCCTGGTGGGTTGATATTTGTGCTTCAGCAAGGCAGCACACTTCTCCTCCATAGTCGTATTGAGCTCTTTCATACTCATATCAAACCAGTCTTGTGTCATTTTCTCCTCTTCCGTGCAGTGCTCACTGCAGTGCTATGGATGATGTCCCTGAATGAATCCCATTTTTGCTGAACATTGCCTTCCAGTAGTCTGCAAGGAAGGCGTATTCCATTGCCTTGAGTGGTCTGTGTCACAGTCAGCGCTCTGAAAAGACCGAACTTGGAGCACATTCCTCAGATGATTTCGTCTTGTGATGATCAGATCTAGCTGGTACCAGTGCCCTGAGCGAGGATGACGCTAAGAGACCCTGTGTTGAGCTTTGGTCTGGAAGTAGATGTTGGTGACGCAGTCGATGGAGCATGCAGAGCTCAAGCAACCGTTGCCCATTTTCATTCATGTTGCCAACCCCGTACCGACCTAGACACCCTGATCAGGATTCCTGATCAGCTCCACTCTGGTAGCAAAAGCTGTTCTCCATTTGGGATCGCCTGTATTTTCCTAGAGAGCTGATTGTAAAACTTATCCTTGGCGTCTTTTGTGGAATAGAGAGTAGAATACGCACTGATAAGGTTGATAAGCCCCTCAGAAGGGTGCAATCGGAGTGAGAGTATCCGCTCCGAACCATCGGTGTTGAGTTCTACCGACTTCAGCAGAGAGTTCCTCACGGCAAAGCCGACACCATGTACTCTGGCTTCATCTATACCTTTCCCTTGCCAGAAAAAGGTATACTCTCCTTCACGAAGGCTCTCCGAATCTGGGAACCTCGTTTCCTAGAGTTCTGCAATGTCCACTTGGAGTCGTAGCAGTTCGTTGTTGATCACTGTCTTGCATGTGTTGTTGATTTTTTGAAGGTCCTCTGATAGACCATTTGTCATGGTCCTTATGTTCCAGCATCCAAGTATAAATGCTGTTTTTTTTTGTATTGTTTGTTTGCTTGTCTGTTCGTTCTTCTTGGTGCAGTATTCACAGTCCACGATTCAGGATATCACTTTCCCTAAGCTCCACGCACCCAGTGGAGCAGGTGGACTGTGACGGGCAGCACCTAACTGGCTGGGGCCGCTCAGCTTGAGGCGAGTGGTAGCTGTGTAGTGAGGCACAATGGTCTCTCCCTCCCTCGAAAGCAGCCCCTGGCGACTTGCTCTTACACCAATATGCAGGCTTAAAACCGGTAGACAGCTGCCTTCCGTGTTTTACCGCCGTGGTTAGACGGCGCTGGAATGTACTTTCCAGGGTGCAGGCTTGGGCAGGTTTTCATGGGAGATCGGTAGTTGCCCATGCAGAATGTCACTCCTCTCTACTACCACCAGTATTATCCAAGGGAAGGGCGGTGGCCAATACGATTTGGCACCAATGGGACCGCTGTAGTTGTCAGAACGAGCTTGCTTACAGCATCGAACTGACTATGGACTCTACCTCCAGATTTATCCTCGGAGTTTACTCCCGAAGCCTTTCCCTTAAGTGGGCATTGCCGCAAGGCAGCGTTGTCATTATCGCTGCTGTCTTAAGCAGCTCAGCTAATAACGAGAGTTGTTTATTTGGATGGCCGTTGACTCTTCAGAGTTCATCCGCCCTTTGACAGGTCTTGTATTTAATCCTGCAGGGTGACCAAATAGCAAGAAAAATACGCCCACCCACCACCATAAAGCAAGCTCTGTGGGGTTGCCGGTTTAGTCACCGACGGCTCGACACCTGGCACCTGTGTTTTGATGGTTGGTAAAAACAAATAAATAAGAGAGAGTGCGAGAGAGAAAGAGAGAGAGAAAGAAAGAGAGAGAAAGAGTGAGAAAGAGAGAGAGAGAGAGAGAGAGAGAGAGACAGACAGACAGAGACAGAGAGAGAGAGAGAGAGAGAGAGAGAGAGAGAGAGAGAGACAGGAGGGGGTCCGCCAGACAGGGCTACAGAGAGGGAACACAACGGACTTTAACGGTAGTTCAGCTTTAGAAGCTGAACTACTGAAATACATCGAAGGGCAGCGTGGGTGTTACTGCTGCTTATTAATAGGGGTGTGTTTTTTATTTTTTATATTCGGGCTGATGCCGATGGAGAAAACTCTCCGCCAAACAACTACTCACACAAGCTGTTTGGTTGGTCTGGTGGTAGTTAGGGAGCAGGTGAGAGGTGTTACGGGGAGAACGGGAACAAGCTGGAATATATAGGTATCTAGGCAGTGGATTAACAAAACAAAAAAAAAAAAAACGAAAGAAACCAGCATGTTTTCTTCGAAAGAAGATCACGTTGAGCCAGCAAGAACCAGCTTTAGACATATATGTACGTAATAAATACATTGCTATATTAGAAACAGAATGAATCTAGCGTAAACAAGTGCAGTATCTATTATTCATAAAAACTCGACGATAAAGAACGTTTCCTTTCTGATAAGACTTTAGTGAATTAGCGGAAAGGAATTCGTCAATGACACAATTTTTGCTATAGTATCGTATATAGTTCATAATAATATTGCTTCTAAATGTCGGTTCATCAATACAGTTCTATATTTAAGAGATGAGGAATTATGTACATTATTTAGATTATTAACATTTTAACGAATTTTGTCCTCATCTTGTTTGTTGTTAACACAACGGTTCAGCTGATATACCTTCCAGCCTTCATCAGGTGCCTTGGGGAAATTTCAAACCTGGGTTCTCATTTCTAAGGTATTTTTCGATGTTGTTGTTGTTGTTATTATTATTATTATTATTATTATTATTA
>JAOPJW010003435.1:7937850-7949479 GCA_027122535.1 Octopus maya | reverse complement strand
CACACTGGCACTGAATCTGGAACCAAGTGGTTGAGAAGCAAATTTTACCACATGGGGTGTGGTAAAATTTTGCTGAAATTGTTGTACTTATACTGAAAAAGAAGAAAATAATCATCTCACCTTTTTAATGTAGCATAATCAACCAATAATTTCACAAACATGATATTATTTTTGTTCTGGTTACTTGGAATAGTCTGCAAGAAGAGGGGAAAACAAACAAACAGAATTTAATTATAAACAATAACAAAGATTACACATTTGACAATATTTCTTCCAAATAGTAATTACATTACATCAAAAACTTAGCTGGATCTTATTTTCCTAGGAGCATTTTAGATTGATGATGTAACATGTAACGATGTCATAGTATCATATACAAGGATAAATTGGAGAGGTTTCCTTTTGTCTTACATGCAGAGTAAGACTGCTAGCATAGGGAATTTGAGTGAGTTGTGTTGCTCATAACCTTTTTCAATCATGAGTAAATAAATTACTGTTGTGGTCCTTTCATCTGACTGTTATAACGCCCACTCAGGTATAGCAGTATAGTTAGTAAGACAAGTAAGACCATAACTATTTATGACCGTCTACTTCATACTCTCTCTTTATACTGACCAATGTCACCTTATTTATAGCAACTAGCACATACCACTTGTCACATGGGAAGAGTATACCATTATTACTATTATCCCCACAACATCTCCTCTTTTCAGTTTTTCTTTTTTTCTTAAGGAGTATCATTTTTATTTCTTTTAACAGCAATATTTTTTATATCACCCCAACTCCCTTATTTTGAGTTTTTTTTTTTCTTCTTAGTTATACATTTAATATTTTTTCTGTTTGGCATCCACTTCCAAGAACTTCATACATTTTCTTTTTCTTACACTTGTGCACCTGAGTTCAAATCACTTGTAGTGGCATTAGTACTTGAAAAGTATCATATAACCATTCCATTGATTCTTCCATTCTCTTGGGCTTGCTCTCAATGAATCTTTTTTGCAGCTGGCTCATGTGTTTCTTGTATACCCCTTTCCTACTTTTTACCAAGTATAGCATTTTCCCTATGTGTTTGGTAATCATGTCATCTTTCCAACTCTGTTTTCCATTCTTATATGCCCTCACAAATACCTTTGCACCAATTTTGAAAAATCTTGCTGTATTTTCCCTTGCAATTTTTCTTTTCTTGCCCAGTAGCAATTTGTCAAAGACTGGTTTTATTTCCTCACTAACATCCGCTCCACTGGTGTCATTGGATTTGGTGTCACATGGTATGGTCTTAAGAATTGTTGTAGAGCTACCTCATCTGTGACTTCCTTATTCGACTTTCTTAGGGCTCCCTTGAATGTATTGACAAAGTGTTCTGCTTGTCTGTTAGATCTGGGATGGTATGGTGCCGTAATTACATGTTCTACCACAAATGTTTTACAAAACTTTTGAAATTCAAAAGACACAAATTGTGTTCCATTGTCAGACACTGTCGTGTCTGGGATGCCAAATCTTGTAAAAAGTTTGTCGCAGTTGAGGAAGTTGGCTTTTTACACTTACAAATTTCTGGTCATTTAGAGAAACTATCAACTACCACTTAGTAGTATGAACCATCTAAAGGACCAGCAAAATCGATGTGTTGTCTCGACCACAGAACATCTACTTGGGCCAAGGTTCACTTTTTATCGTTGGTAATTTTACTGCTAGAGCACATCTTCTACAGCCTTTCACTGAATTTTCAATTTCTCTATCCATTTTGAGCCAGTATACATAGCTAGGTATTAAAGCATTCGTCCTCAAAATACCAGGATGTCCAACATGAAATACCCTCAACATTTTCTTTTGCAATGTTTCAGGTATTACTACTCTCTGTGCATACATCAGTATACTATCATAAATTGAGTATAGGTTCACATCTTGGTTTTGTTTCACACTAATCCTGTTCCTATTTACTTTTCCTGAAACAGTATTCTTTTCATTTCTGTTATTAATTTGTCCTTTACCACATTTCATTTTATGTCTTCTAGGGTTACCAGTAATCTGTGTACCACATTCCACATTACATTTTTTATTTCACCTGCTGCGATTACTGTATCTTTGAATAGCTCGCAGTGTTTCGGTATAGTATGGACAAACCATCCAGATGCCCTAGTTTTTCTGACAGTAAATATTCCACTTTGTAAGCATAATTCAATAATGTAGTGCCCCTTCACAGTAGTCTATTCACGGTGTGTGTTGGTATTCCTTTTTCAGAACCATATATTGACAGTAGTGAGTGACGGTCCATTTGTAGCCAGAAACTTCTTCCATGAATAAATTTATGGAATTTTTTCACACCAAATATGATTGCTAATGCTTCCTTTTCTATCGGACTATAGTTCCTTTTAGCTGGTAATAATAATCATGACACCTTTTTTACTCCCATTGTCATATTTGTGCAGAAGCATGGCTCTTACACTTAAAGTATACCAACAGTTCGAAAAAGAAAGCAGTGAACTTAGGCTATTTTAGGTAATCAAACAGTTGTATCTGAGAACGATAAAATACAGCAGAAAGCCTTTCTGCAATCAACATAATTACATAAAATCACAACACTCACCCCACCTAAAAAAATTTACAAACAATTCAAAATTTATCCTAGACAATCTGGAATAAGTTAAACTAATTTTGCATACATTGATACTAAATTGATACATTTCAAGAATCCAACAAAAGTCTGGTTCAGCAACAGGTGATAGTTATTCCAGTGGTTCAGCATCAAGATTTTCTTCATTTTCTAACATAGCAGGATTGTTTAAAATTATAGGAGTTCTTTTCGAGTTAAATGTTTTATGGGCATGTTACTGGAACTATCATGGCTAGAATCACCAGATTTGTCAGAAGTTTTACTTGTACTGCTTTCCGATGGTGCCAGATCTTTAATAGCAACTGTATCTTCTTTGCCACTAAGATATTTGATATGAGCATATAACAGGTTAGATTCCAGCAATTCCACCAACTGAACCAGAAGTTCATCCTTATTTTGAACAAACTTTCTAATCAGCACTTTACCAGGACTCATAAGCCACGTAGGCATGCTTGTACCACTCACAGATTTTCATGGATACAAAAACAGTCGTTCATGCCAATTCCATTTTGTAGTAGTACATAACAATGATCTAAGGGAGTGTAGTGCGTCAGGTAGGACAACTTCTCATGCCCAAATAGGTAGGTTTCTAGATTCTAAACACAACGTAATGGCTTTCCACACCGAACCAACAAATCACTCGCATTGACCATTCCCTGTTCAGTGATATGAAGTAGATCTACTCATAGGGGCACCTTTGGAGTGTAAAAATGATTTTAGTTCTGACAACATAAACGATTAACTTCTATCTGAATGTAAATATCCAAGAAGACCGGAAATTGAAAACAACAACATAAGATAGGAAATAATGACTGAGCAAGATGCATCCCAACACACAAAACTGAAAGGAAATCACGAATATTCATCCACAACTATTAATAAGTATTTATTTAAGGAAGATGAAGGCAGGGGACCTTGAAAATCTATGCTAAGTCTATCAAATGGACGCATAGCTCAAATCAATTCTTGTTTTTCTTGTCTATAGAATCACGGTTGACATATTTGACAAGTAAAACACCAGGAAATAATGTTTTTTACATTGTCTACAGAATAGGATAAATTTCGAATGCGGATAAAATGCACTATACGTGCGATCCCAGGGTGACACAAATTTTTATGTCATTCTAAAAGGTCCGTGTGAGAAGTAACAACACAAAATTCTCTTAAAAGAGCATCGGTAGCAGTATTTAACAAACCTGCTTGATGCTGTACATTGTACTTGTAAAGCATAAGCTGTAACTTCCACCTTTTGATCTTTTCATTTTTTATTTTACTTCAATGATGGGTGTCGAAGATGTAGGACACAGATTTTTGGTTGGTTATCAAAGTAAATTGGTGACCAACGAGAAAGTGGTGCCATTTTTTTATCACTTCGACAATTAGCATAGGCTTCTTTTTTGCCAACAGAATGGTGCTTTACAGAAAAGTTAAGCATACGCGAGAAAAGGCAACCGGTTGAACATCCTGATTCAATATAGTCATGTCAGACGCATCCATTTCAAATGGAAAAGGCAAATTATCG
Organism: Octopus maya; assembly: GCA_027122535.1. Lineage (NCBI taxonomy): Eukaryota > Metazoa > Mollusca > Cephalopoda > Octopoda > Octopodidae > Octopus > Octopus maya. Next base: position 7,945,346 of record JAOPJW010003435.1, on the reverse strand, counting down.
TCGATTCGCATCTTTACAGAATCTAAAATCACAAATTTCAGGTCTTCAACAGCATCAACTGCCTCTTTAGAAAGTGGAAAAATGGAAGTGATAATTAGCAGTCATATTCAGTGTGAAAAGCACGGAACCCATTTCAAAAAGTATGCAAATAATCCCGAAACACAGGACAAAAATTTTTTATTTTGTGGTCAAGGCATATCTTTCAGAGCAGAAAAGCGCGACGAGTCAGGTCGGAGTTCATTATGGCTTACTTGATATCCCAAGATATTAATAGAAGGAGTATTAAACACACATTTATCCTTATTTAGTGTAATATTGTACCTTTTTGCACAACCCAAAAACCTACAAAGATTAATATTGTACTCTTCTTTAGTGTTACCACTAATCACAATATTGTCTAAAAATGCATGAGTCATTTCTAATTTATTTTGATTTATGAAATTGTCAATAATTCACTGAAAACAAGTGACACCATTCATCAAACCCTAAGAAAGTCGTGTAAACTGATACAAATGTCTCAAAGGTGGTATAAATTTTGTCATCCTTGTGAAGTGATACACAATGATAAGTGCTACATAAGTCTAAACGACTAATTTGTAAGTAGAAATCATGTTTACTAAATCATCTAAATTCAGCAAGGGGTATGCATCTAAATAAGTAAACTTATTTATCATAGCCAAGTAATCAATAACTAGTCTTTTTTTGTATGGTTTTGAACTACGTGTATTTGCGCTCTGCATGGTGAATTGCTTGGCTTGATGATGCCTTCCTTCAACAAACGCCGAGTTTCAAAAGAGATAAATTGAGCATCAGACATTTGAAATTCCCTGGATTTCATAATTACAGGCTTACAATCTGGCGATAAATGAGAGAACACTCAAGGAGGATCCATTGCGATAGATGCTAAGGAATACATTTCTAAGTTTGGATGTGGTCCCCCATATTTCATTTTAATAGAAGAATGCTTACTGAGGAAAGGTATTCCTAATGCAACATCAGTGCATAAATCAGATAGTACTAGAAATTGAATGTCAGAATATATTTATCTTTGAAGAGTTATATCTAATTTGCAGCATGCTTTGACAGATGACTTTAAATTAACTGCAGCCATCCATATAGTACCATTATACTGAGAAGTAGGAAGCAGAAGAGAGCTAACCACAGATTTTGAAAGGAAATTTTCCGAGCTTCTAGTGTCTAAGAGAGCTTTTAATGAAAATCCATTTATACATATTTCTATCATCAACGCGTTCAACACGGAGAGAACAGAAGCAAAAGTAGCAGTTTGAATTGATGCAGCAACTGAATTTTTAGACATGCATACTTTTGAAAACAACCAATCTTTTTGCATTTCCTACATTCAACATTTCGTGTGGAACATTTAACATGCTCATGTTGTGATGCACTTTCACACCCGTAACAGTGAGTCCAACATTTTGATGTAGTACTAGTTGCTGCAATTGTTCCCTCTAAGAATTTTCACTCCCTTCTACACCTGAAAAAGACTGGCATTTCTTCATTTTGTTTCACTGTAGCTACAGGGCAAATAGTCGAGATTGATGTAGAATCATAAATTTGCGAGTCAGTATTAGCAATTTCCAAAGCGCATGCCTGATCAATTGCCTTAGTCAGTGTAAGCGATTTATTTTCAAGGAGTCTAGTTCGAATACTTTGAGATGAAATTCCGCTAATAAATGAATCTTGAATGTACTAGTTTCAGCAGAAACACTCGTAAAACCGCAATCCAGACTAAGATTTTGATATCCCAAAATATTAATATGACACATTACCTTCAGTGCATGAACATACTGATCACATATGTATGCAGTCCACGAATTTGTAACAGGTACAGGAGATTGTTCCTTCAGGTGATGGATAAACTCTACCCAATCTTCAGGACGATTGCCCTGACTGTGTATGCGGTTCAGCCATTCTGTGTGAACTGGAGTGGGGGGAAAAAAAAAGCAAATGGGTTAGAACCTTGTAATAGGAAGAGGTTAGGTTAGGCTTTACAAATATGACAAGATCTAGAAGATACCAATTTAAGAAAGAAAAAAAAAAACAGCTGAGAACTACATTTCCTTTTCAAGCATTATCTTTTATCTTTTACTTATTTCGGTCATTGGACTGCTACCATTCCAGGGCACTACTTTGAAGGGTTTTAGTCAAATTTACCTCAGTACTTATTTTTTTAAAGACTGGTACTAACTCTATTAGTTTCTTTTGCCAAACTGCTATGTTTTGAAGATGTAAACAAATTAAAACTGGTTGTCAAGTGGTGGTGAGATACAAAACTTACACACCCATACACAAGTGACAAGCTTCTTTCAGTTTCTCTTTACCATATCCATCCATATGGCCTTGGTCAAACTGGGGAATATAGTAGAAGACACTTGCCAAAGGTGCTACACAGTGTAACTGAAACCAGAACCATGTGGTTGGGAAGCAGGTTTCTTACCACACAGCCATGCCTATACCTACATTTCCCTTATTTTTTTTTTTTTTTGCAGCTGTTTGTCAAGATCTAATTTGAGATAAAATGTTTTTTTATAGCTCAACCAAAGAAGAAAGGTAGCACTCATAACCATTTTTCAGGACCTCCAAAACTTGTAGAATAAAGAGATCTGGTCCAAATACTTGTACAAAGTGAACTTTGCTAAAGAAACACAAAAGCCAGGTAGTGGCATTAAACTAGATGATATTTAAAGAATTCCCACCCAAGATCATGTTCATAATTGTCATCTATCAAATCCCATTTACAAGGTATAGGTAAACTCAAGGCTGGAGAAGACACATGCTCAAAGTGATTGTGAAGCATGTTTCTTAATTGCATAGCCATGTGTCCATTTAATTGTGATGGTGAATATAGTTATGGTATTGTTGGTAAAGAGAAATAAAAATTGTCAAAATAATTACATACCAGTCAGCTCTACTGATAGATCTTTCAGGCTGTCCTCTTCATGAACAGAACTCACAATATCCATGCTGAAAACAAAGAGAAAGAAAGTCATGAAGATTCAGTTTGGCAACTGATGTTCCTTATTACATCCAAACAATATTTTTTTAAAAGCTGAGCAGAAGTCCTGTATGGAAGGGCATAGAAACCATGCCAAAACAGACATGGAGTCTGGGCATCTTTCCAGCTGGCCAGCTCCTATCAAACCATCCAACACATACCAGCATGGAAAACAGACATTCAATGAGGATAATGATGATAGATATATTAGCAACAAAGGCAGTATTAAAACTGAGGGCTAATAGCTATCTCCACTTAAACATGGATGTTCTGTTAGAACAAACTATACTGTGGTAGATATCATGAGAGAAACTCTTGTATTGGTTTTCGGTACAAAACACATTCTTGTTTATATCACTAGCAGGGAAATAAATCCCTGTGTTCTCCAGCAGAGACCACCAGATCATGTGTATGTATATGTGAGAGTGAGTGAATGAGTATGCATGCATGCGTATATTTCAAATATGTACTTTAGTGAGAAAACTGATAAACCAGTGCTCTTGGACAAAAAAACCTTCCATTTGTCATAGGTTGCACAGATACTCTCCTTTTTATTGTGAACTATGCAATGAATCAGAGACTGTCTAGCTGGATAACTGTGTTTGTTTAACTGCAGATCAGCAAGAAAATATGTCGAAGTACAATTTTTGTTATCATTCACCTTCAATAGATGTATAATGAGAGGCAAGGTTTACGATATCGACTGAATATCACCTTCTCCCATTCATTTTTGTTCTTTGCGTTGTTTCAGGCTCCAGCAGGCGAGGAAAGAAGTTTTAAGTAAAATGCAAATTCTCAACCAGTTTTATTTACAAGTTACACAGAAGGTGAAGTGCATTGCTCTCAATATGCCATCTCAAGCAGTGTGCGTTTATTGTATCTTCATTAACGCGAGCCCATTGCCTCTGGAGACCCAGCCAGCACTTGCAGTGAAGAAGAGATAGAATCTGTTTGCTGGGCCCTTATATCCAGTTTGCCATCACGAATCTCATTGTGATCTCGCACATGGCAAATGGATGCAGGTGAGGTCTCACTCTAGTCTCGGAGATGGCAATGGCTGCCGCAAGATCTCATCCAATATGGCGCTGACTGCTTGTTCCACTACAAGGGCTCCCCACCAAGTACAGCAGTGCAAAAACAGAATAATTGGAGCAAGCACAAGAAAGAGCAAGGATGGCAACTGATCGCAACGAACAAGATATGGTACAAAAAAATAATTGCAAGAAATATAAATTAGCATGCACAAAATTTGACAAAATGTTCAATGGCAGAGTATTGGAACTGTTCAGTACACAAGAAAGCAATTGTCTGTCACAGGAAACACAAAAGAGAATGTTAGATATAAATAGTTTTAGTGAGCTTTTTGGGCCAATGCACAGTGCAGCCTGTCCTGGTGACATAAGGTGTGTTTGTGTTAGGTTGTGGTGATGAAGGTGGAGGTGTAGGTAATGAAGTGGTCAAAAGGGGGTGCTTGTAAAGGATCAAAAGTGGGCGTGGCCAGAGTGTCATCGAAGGGCATGGGAACTTCAAAATATGTCTTTTTCAGTCTGTCGACTGACATGGTTTCTGCCTGACCACCAATGTCAAGAGCAAAAATTGTGGGTGTGCACAACAGCACATGAAATGGTCCTTTGTAAGGAAAAACAAGCGGTCCTCTGACAAAATCATCCCGAACAAAAATATGAGTTCATTTGTCAATATCCTGTGGGACGTGAGAGGGAATAGAATGGTCACGCGAATGCATGAGTGGAAGACTTGAGAAAAAGGAGCGAAGTCTGGTAACATACAACGTTGGATCAGGAGGCGATGAATTGTCTGGCACTAACATTGTACCAGGGAGTGCCAGGGTTGTACCGTAAAGGAGTTCAGCAGAGGAGAAACCTAAGTTTGCTTTAACAGCAGTGTGACAACCAAGAAGAACGATAGGTAGGAATTCTGTCCAAGACTGCAGATCAGGAGTGGCACGTAGAGCAGCCTTCAGTTGCCTGTGAAGACGTTCAACCATCTTGTTGGAGGCTGGGTGGTAGCTGGTTATACGAATATAATGAATGCCTAGGATTCATGATAATTCATGAAATAGGGAAGCCTCGAACTGGTGTCCATGATCAGTGGTTATTTTAGCTGAGACATCAAAGCAAGCAATCCAGTTAGAAACGAAAGCTCGAGCAACTGACTCAGCAGAAATGTCCACTATTGGAATGGCCTCTGGCCAACAAGAAAATCAATCGACGCATTTCAATATGTAAGAGAAACTGTGACTGACAGGCCATGGTCCAACCAGATCAATGTGACATGGTGAAAGTGAGTCTCTGGAAGAGAAAATTGTCCAAGAGGAGTGCAAATATGCCTGTGGATTTTAGAACGCTGGCATTTTACACAAGAGCATGCACAATCAGTGATCATCCAGCACATATTGGACCAGAAAAACTGAGCTGTAATAAGCTTCACCAAGGCAGCAATGCCAGGATGTGACAGTGAATGCAAGGCATCAAACACAGAGTGCTGTGGTTCTCAGGTACAAATGGTCTGGGAGAACCAGCAGACAGAAGTGGAAGATAGGCAAACTTGCAACAGGACAACTTGGTAGAAGCTAAATCCAAAGTGTCCAGAGCTGGCTGATCCTGTGCAATGGCAGTTAAATCGATTGCAGCAGGAGATGAAAGGAAGCACACGGGAAGACGAGAGTAGATCGCCAAGAGCTCACGATCAAACATACTGTACCGACGTTCAGCTGGCTTTAATTGACGAGAAAAAAACGCTAAAGGTTTAGTCTGATTGTCTATGGTGTGCTGCAAAACAGCACCAATCACAGAATCCAATGCATCAATGGTTAAAGAGAGAGGAGCATTGGGAACCGGATGTGCAAGCAACAGAACAGAAGCTGTTTCTTTCTTGATTGACTCAAAAGCAGATAATGCCTCGGCAGATAAAGTAATGGGAGAATTCTTTTTTGTATTTGCTTTCAATAGCTGAGTCAAGGGAAGTAACTTGTATGCACAATCACAAATGAATTGTCTGTAGAAGTTGACGACTCCCAAGAAGTGGTAGAGTTGGCATAATGAAGTGGGGGGTGGGTGCAATGCACTGAATTGCATCCACTTTGGAAGAGAGAGGTCTGATACCATTTGAGTCGATGTAATGCCCCAGAAATTCCAGAGAGGACTGCTCAGAAATACTTATTGGGGTTGATTCACACATTGTAGGAGTGAAGACGCTGAAAGAGTTGATTTAAGTGTTGGAGGTGATTCTCACGCGTGTCGCTTGCAATAAGTATGTCATCAACATAAGCGAACACAAAATAAAGTCCATGGACAACTTCGATAAATCTTTGGAACGTGCTCGTGGCATTCCGCAAACCGAAGCTCATAAAAAGGAACTCGAAGATGCCAAAAGGAGTACTGATGGCAGTTTTTGGTACATCCTCAGGATTAACTGGTATTTGGTGATAGGCACGAACGAGGTTAAATATGGTTTTTTTTTTTCCATCACTACTCACTTTCTTCTTTCCACATCCAGACCAATTTTGGTCAATTTTGTTTGTACTACACACTTACAAAATGATGGGAGGTGACTTGACAGTAAACCAAAAAGAAAGTAAAAATATTTTCAAACAAAAAGATATGTGATTTAAGGGAGATTTAGCTGTTATTTCTAGCACATCCCACACCACCTGATATCTTTCTCAGAATTTCATGTAGACTAGATTAAATAAAGAAACAAAATGCAAAGATGAATTCCTTGTTTTAAACATTAAAAACATTAAGGCATTAACAACATCTGTAACTTTCAGCAAACTTGCTAGTAGAAGTGAGAGAAATAAAATGAAAACAGAACATGAAAATACAGACACAAACTATCCCGACTGTATTCAAAATTGGAAAAAAAAAAATTACATCTGACTTTAATAGTCTACAAAATTATATTCATTGTACAATATAATTTGACCAAAATTTCTCAAAGAAAAACAAAATTACATGAACAAGAATATCCACTAGGTCTGCCTAGTGGCTCCCCACATGTTAAAACAGCAAGAAGGAGTAAACGACATTCTCAATTCAATGATTTTATGCTAAGTTTAGAATCTAGAAGAATTACTAAAGCTCAATTTAGTACATTTTGTGTAGAAATACATGTTTACTTAGTTTGTCCATTTCTTGAAATTCTGGCTCAAATTCAAGATTTGAAACCTTGTATTCAAGTTCTGCTTGACCTCTTGCTGCACATGAATATGTCAGTATACAACCCTCTTTAATATACTTTCGGAAGGATATCCAATTACTATTACACTAGTGTTTGTATATTGTAAATTAACTCCATGAACTTTGTAAATTTCTGAAGAGGCCTAGAGAACCATACATGTACCTCTACTTTCATCCATTTCATCTATCAATTACTCCAGTTTACTGGAGTTAAATAGATAGAATGAAGCATGTCACCTCTAGGCTGAAACAGCTGTAAGACATTGACCCTTCTTATATAT
>JAOPJW010003435.1:7905636-7916003 GCA_027122535.1 Octopus maya | reverse complement strand
CACAAAGTAGGTGTAGAGGTTTTTAAATCCAAGAGAGTCCCAGATGAACCTACCTCACGGCAAGAGGTGCAAATGAGGGTAGCTACATCAAACTCCATTCTTCACCAATTGCCACATATTAGAGGAGGTTCTCAGTAATAACAATATAGCAAAACGGCGGTGCATCAGCATGGCTGCAGCTCTCAGCTGAAACTATAAAAAAAAAAAAAAAATTTTTTTTTAAATAAAGATTCCTTATCTGAACAACATCTGGTTGGATTTGTATTTTTTTGGTGGGGTGATTGAAATGTAGTAGGAATCCGAGAGAGCAAGTTTATATAGAGTGGGATGGTGGAGGATGAGGTAAGTGATTGAACAAAACTATGAAATAGGCTAGAAAGGATTAGTAAGGAAGTAGATAAGGTAAACTCTTGGTATCTTGATATTGTAGTGACAACTTTCAAAGGAGAATTAGCCCATAGTTTTAGTATAGCTTTGAGTGATGTTGAACTTATAATTAAGTAGTAGAGAAACCAGGGGAATCCATTTGATAAATAGAACATACATACCTATTTGAAGGACCATGTGCTCTAATAAGAATTGTATTTTGTGTAATGCAAATCCAAAGATCAACCGTAGAACAAGGAATATAGTTTATTGGTTAAAATGCATTGAGGGTAAATATAAGAACTTGTAGGGAAAATTGCGAGGAGCCTAGCTGAAAGAATGGAAATTCACTGAAGAGAATATAGTGATAAGTACTCTATTGGCATGCTTAGGATAAATAAGACATAAAAATCATACTGACACACCTATATGATGCAACTTTATGATAGACCCATGAACATACACCAATAAATAAATGGAAACCATTACTTAATAAATACTGAGAAAATGCGATGACCACACCACCACTGCCACCAGCTTCAAAAGTGAAAAAAAAAACTTCTCAATATTACACACTATGTAGGATCATTTACAAATCCACATGTATGTGCATACCTGTGTTTTGCTGACACAAACCACCATGCCTATACAACGTGCATATGCATCTTGACATTAAATTGGTTGATAATCACACTATAAATCAGATATGTTAGACAGCCCTTCCCACCCATCCACCCTCCAGAGGGTGAAAAAATATTATATGCATATTTAGTAAGATAAGGTGAAAAGGCAGCAACAAGTCTAGTAATGAATTCAGTGTAGAGGTAGGAGTTCATCAAGGATTGATTCTCAGCCTCCTCTTGTTTGTCATAGTCCTCCAGACCATAACAAAGGAATTTAAGGGCTGCCCTTCGGAAATCCTCTATGCTAATGACCTTGTTCTTATTGCTGAGTCACCACCAGAACTAGAAGAAATTTCAGGTGTGGAAGCAAGGTCTGGAATCAAAGAGCCTTAGAGTTAATTTATCAAAGACCAAAGTCCTAGTAGGTATGAAAACAAATTAGAAACCCTTTCAGGTAGATGGCCCTCCTTGATGTGTAGAAAAAGTGTAGGCAGAAACTCCATAAGGTATACCCAGTGCAAAATATGGACATATAAAAGGTGCAGCAGTATCATAGGAAGGTTAATAGAGAAAATAGTGTTTGTGTGTAGCAGATGTGCAGGTACAATGAACACTAAAGATGTACAGAAAATAGATTTGGTCAAATATCCAGAGATATACTCAGAAATAGGAGATAGCTTCCATTACCTAGGTGACCAAATCAGCATTGGAGGAGTATTCTCTGAGAACGTAGCAGCTAGAATAAGAATGGGTTGGGAAACATTCAGAGGGCTGCTACCTTTGTTGGCCATCCCCTACAAATAAAAGGCAGATTGTATGATGCCTGTGTGCAGACAGTCATACTACATAGCAGTGAAACCTGGGCTGTGACTGTAGCGGACATGCAGAGACTTGAAAGAAACAAAGTCAGCATGCTCTACAAGACATGCAAGTCAGGGTGCATGTACAACAGCGTGTGTGTCTTAAGAGAAAAATTGGGTATAAGATGCATCAGATGTAGCATGCAAGAGAGAAGATTGTACTGGTATGGTCATGTGATGCATAAAGAAGTGTTGATTTCTAATTACGGAGGAAACCTGTGGAAGAGGCAGACCCAGGAAGACATGGGACAAGGTGGTGAAATATGATCTTGAGTTGTTGAGTCTCATGGAGGCAATGACAAGTGGTCGAGACTTCTGGCAATTTGCTGCACTGGAGAAGATACATCAAACTAAATGAAATTGTAGTTGTGGCCAGCACCAGTGACACATTAAAGGCACCCAGTACACTCCGTAGAGTGGTTGACATTAGGAAGGGCATCCAGCTGCAGAAACCAAGCCAAAACAGACTGGAGCCTGGTGCAACTCTCTGGCTTACTATCTCCAGTCAGACTGTCTAACCCATGCCTGCATGGAAAATGGACATTAAATGATGATGTGGTTGGTAAACATATGTGGTTGGTATGAGAGTTAGACACAAAGACACCAACCATACATAGATAAATACATAAATGTTAACCACTAACACTTTTCAAAGAATCCATACCATATATATATATATATTACATGAGTACACACACGTCTCTCAAACAATGACAGAATCCACTTTATGCTACACAGGCATGCAGGTGTACATATGCATACACACACTCTCTCTCTCACACACATTCCTATAAATATAAATACAGTATCCATAAACTACAAGACAGACTTGAAGTAGAGTGGGTATGTCACTGATGAGGTCACAAAAAGTGACAAAAGGACTAACAAATCTAGCTGATGATTGAGTTACAGAACAATTAATCAAACAATTCATTAGTTAATTGGTTAAATGGTTAACAAATATCATGAACTAATAATAAAAGAATTGAAATGGAACCAATGTGTGTGTTTATTATTGGCATAATGGTCCTCCCAAGATTCAATAAAATAATTTTCAGATTTTTTTCCTGCTGCTTCAGCATGACCTAGCCTTTGGCTGAAAGAGTAAAATATAATCTTCATGTAAATAAAGATCATTGCAAGTATAAAGTACCAACAATTTTAACTAACATATCAGTATGAAGGCATCCCCAACATGTAACAAGTACTAAAAATAGGTTCCAAATCATGCCTATGTATTGTCCAACATTACAATTATATTGCCAGTAACTTTTAATGCTTGAAACAAAAACTAAATTAATGTGAATGGAAGTTTTAATAAATGAGGAGACAAAGATCAAAATAAGTGATGATAAGCAAACCTGAACAATGTATACTATATAGAATAACCAAGATGAAAAAGTCTAATGATGACATCAGTGTGGGTATGTAAAAGGTGTCTTTTGTACCTGACTTTAGTTAGGTCACTGACAGCTCGTCTTAGTGCATCAGTTAACATGTGGCACCTATATTCAGAAATTTTTAGTTTTTCACCCAGTTCAGATGTTGTCATATTGTAACCGTTAGTTGTTCCAAAAGTTGAACCTAAACCATTTTGTGCAGTGCCAGTAGGAACTTGTGGGTCAACAGGATTTACACGACTCAGACTACTTTCATCAAAATTGCAAGGAACAATTTCTGAAAAACAAAAGCAAGAAAGATAATGCTAAGTATGCAAAAAAATATAACCATGGTAACTATTTTTTTCATTTTTCATCTACAATTTGTAAAGATGAAGTTTCGTAAATTGGAGTTATACAAAATGAGGTATGCCTTTCATTGTCATTTCTGTTCAGTGGTGTATACTCCATTCCCCACTTGAAACTAATTTTAACCATTGTACTTCAGTACAGGGTGCGATGAATAAACTGTCTAAATTATGCAAAAATGAAAATAACACAGACATCTCATTTTAACAGATACATTTACCAAATTTACATAGCAATACAATGAAATACTAAAGATTAAATTTTTTCAATAAAATTGTCATTGGCTCCAGACATTAAATGCTTTTAAGCTGCAGTATTTCATCAAGGGAAGCTCCTTTTAAGAACATTAAAAAACCAACTATACTTCAAAGCCTGGTGAAACAAATTACATCATGATGTGACCAGTCTGGTGCGTTCTTGGCCAGCTGTCAGAATACATGGCACCCACTTGACAGAAAACTTCTTTATGCCAAGTTTGTTGTGCATAATATTCTGAACTCTCTCATATAGCATTAGCTATATGATTTATGTGGAGGTACATGGTCTAGTGGTTACAGCAGTGTGGGTTCAAATCTCAGACCGGGCAATGTGTATGTTTATGAGTGAAATACCTAAGCTCCACACAGCTTCTACTGGTGAACTTCTGCTGACTCTTTTGCCACAACTTTCTCTCAATTTTTCCTCCTGCATCTAGCAGCTCACCTGTGACGGACCGGGATCCCATTCAGATGGGGAACCTATATGACAACGAAACCAGGAAACTGGCTCTTATGAGCCAGGCATGGCTCAAGCAGGAACAAACAACATATGATTTATAATCAATCACCTATCATCCATTACCATGTGGTGAACATAATCAATGTTTTCCTTGGTGGTTGCAGTTGTAGGATGTCTAGACTTTGGGTCATCTTCAAGACTCTCCTTCCCGTCCCAAATTAAGCTGCCCACATTTGCACTGTTGATGAAGCTGAAGCATCATCCCCTAATGTAGCAACTATAAAGCCAGCCTGTGCCTAAAGAGCCATTAAAATATAAGTCAGGAACTCACCTAACATAAGCATTGGATCTTCATCATCTTCTGGCTTGAGATATTTAGGATCATTCCATGGAAACAACTGAGTTTTAAAAATTTGTGTCAATTCTGATGGAAGAATTTTCTGAAAAAATATACAAGAAAAGATATAAAAACATTAACTAGTGTTAGAGAAAGTTATATTCAGAAAGTTGTTGCTGTATCATGTGTGTAAAATGTAGTACAGGAAACAACTTTTACAGTTACTAACACTCAAATATAGTTGTTTATTGGTTTACATGGTTTCACTTTGCTATAGATTTGGTTTTAGTAAATTCGTTTTTGTTTTTTACTTAACAGATACAGAAACACAACCTCAGTATGATCCCATCTCACTTTATTCTCCAATGCTTACATGCCACTACTTATGTCTCCCTTTCACTGAGCTACATCTAATGACTGCCAAGTCTCATACCTGCTGTCAACTACACCCTGTTAATTTATTTGGTACTCACTATACCCATACTTACATACCTCCAATTTCCATCTCCCATTGTACCTCTTCCTCTGCTTACCTACCTACCTATCTATCTATCTATTGTTTCCAGGGAATGGTTGAGAGAAGAAGGGTGTGGAAGCAGAAGGAAGAAAAAACAAGAGCAAGGTTTAAGGGGAGAGTTGGGGAGTTGGTAAGCATTGATGCACCGGATTGGTGAAAGCCTTTTAAAGAAAGGATGCTATAGGCATGTAACTAAGTGTGTAGAAGGACAAAAGGTAGAAGAAATCAAGGAGATACATGGTGGTGGAACAAGGAGATGAGGGATGCGATAGCAAGGAAGAAGGAGGCATGCAAAACTTTATGTAATAATAGGACTGAGCAAATGAAAGCCAGGTATGATAACATGAAGAATTGTGCAAAGAGGGTGGTTGCAAGATCTATGAGGAAGGAGGCTGAGAAGAGGTTGAGCAGACTGGATGAGAACCCAGATAGAGTGTTTAGGTTTATTAAATCAATAAAAAAAGAGGGAAGAGATGTTGAGGGAAGAAGATGCATGAGGAAGAGTAATGGAAGGTTGAATTTTAGTGAGAAGGACAGGGGAAGAGTTTGGAAGGAGCATATGGTGGGAATTATGAATGATGAGAATGAATGGGATCAGAGGGTGGAAGTTGCTATGGTGAAAGTTGCTATGGTGAAAGGGCCAGTGAAGAGGTTAAGTAGTGGAGGCAATAAAGGTAATGAAAACAGGAAAGGCAGCTGGTCCATCAGAAGTGTGGAAATGATAACTGCAAGTGGAGAGATAGGGATTGTTGTAATGATGGAGCTTTGCTAAGGTGTGCTGGATGGAAGAGGAATACCAGATGATTTGGCCTAAGTGTGGTGGTACCAATCTTCAAAGGGAAGGGGGATGCAATGAGTTGTGGGGAATACAGAGGAATGAAGTTATTGGAGCATTCAATGAAGATAGTAGAAAGGGTGTTGGAGAGGAGAATTCGGAAAGGGTTGGATGTGGACGAGATGCAATTTGGTTTTATGCCAGGTAGGGGGACAATAGATGCAGTGTTCATTGTAAGTTGATTGCAAGAGAAATACTGAGATAAAGGTGATTGAATGGGCATTGAGGAAGAGAGGTGTACTAGAGGTAATAGTGAGGGCAGTGACGAATTTGTATCGGAGTAAAGACAAGAGTTAGAATTGGGCCAGAGCTGTTGGAGGAGTTTGCAGTGAAAGTTGGTGTGCATCAGGGATGTGTTGTCACCATTGTTGTTTGCAATTGTGGTTGATGTGGTGACGGAGAGTACAAGAGAGGGATTGATAATGGAGATTCTGTGTGTGGATGACCTTGTTCTGATGAGTGAGAAGTTTTGGAAATGGAAGGTGTTTGAAAGCAAGGGTTTGAAGGTAAACCACAAGAAGACAAAGGTGATGGTGAGTAGGGTGGAAGAAGTGTTAGTGAGTAAGGTGGATCTATGTGAGAGGAGGGTAATGGCAAATGCGGTGTTGTTTATGAGATGTGAGAAATGGATTCATGGTAGATATATGAAAATGAAGAAGGTGACCCCAAGACTGGCAAGAGAGTTTGTGGAAGATGTGAGAGGGTTTTGTTATTTGGGAGATAGGGTGGATGTAAGCGGTGGATGTGAAACAGCTGTGTCAGCAAGAGCAAGACTTGGCTGGGTGAAATTCAGGGAATGTGGGGCATTGTTATATGGGGAAAAGGTCCTCATTGAAAATGAAAGAAAGGGTCTGTAGGAGTTGTGTGAGAGCTGCAATGCTGTATGGGAGTGAAATATGGTGTCTGAGAGAGTGAGAGAGATAGCAATTTTGAGATGGACTGAGAGAGTAATGGTGAGAGAAATGTGTGGAGTGAAGCTGTTTGATAAGAGGAGGACTAAGGGCTTGATGGGGATACTAGGGTTGGAGGAATCGGTAGAATGGCTGGCATGCGTGAATGGAGTGCAGTAGTATGGGCATGTGTTGAGGATGGTGCATGAATTTGAGGTAAATGGACCGAGAATGTGAAGTAGACTGAGGAAAACATGGAGGAGACAGGTGGAGGAGATTGGGAGTGTTGGCTTGAGGAGGGAGGATGCCCAAAACTGGGCAAAATGGCGAGATGGTGTGAGGGTAGTTGCTATGGCATTGAGGTAAATCTGGCCACCCCTGTTAACGAGGACAAAATGCGTATTTAAAACACTGCATGATGATGATGATGATGATGATGATGATGAGAAAAATATGGTTCAAATATACAAACAAAAGCCAAAGACAGGTGAGAAAACAACTAGCAAGGTGGATTAGTTTGATGATCAGAGAAAATAGAAAACTCTTTAATGTTTTGAGCCTATACTCAACAGAAAGGAATAAGGAAAGAAAATAGAGAAAGAAAAACATGGAGAGAAGAAAAAACCTGTCTGGATTAACAGATTCACATTTGAAACTGACCACAAAAAAGCAGTTAAATGCAAGGAGAGATAATAATAACCTGGCTAAAGTGTATACGCACAAGCATGTACGTGTATGTGAGGATGATGTGTGTATGGGTGATACATGTATGTTTGGATAAGCATAAGATTATGTGAGCAGATGCACATGTACAAATGGAAGTGTGTGTGTGATATGTGTACATATGGGAGCAAGTGTACGTGACTGAGTAAACAAGTACATGTGCTGCATGGAGTGATGTGGGTGATCTGTGTATTTATGTGTATGAGTGTGTTCTTACAGGTGTGCATATGCATGAATATTGTGCATATGTGACTGCATGTGACAAAAGAATACCCAAAGCCCTCATGTACAGCCAGCTGGATAGTTGACTCAGATATAAGGATAAGCTGAAGGGTAACCTCTCAGCAGTCAATATAGCTTGCAACATCTTTGAGCAAACAGCCTTGGAGAGAACAAAATGGAGACAGTCATGTCAAAACGGTATAAGGGACTTTGTCTCAACCAGCATTAACAGGCTTGTACACATATACACAATTATGCATATTCAGACACATATACATATATATATTCATATACACACATTGTACCACCATCATCATTTAATGACCATTTTACATGCTGGCATGGGTTGGATGGTCTGCTGTGATGATTCTAAAATACAACATATCAAAAACCTAACAGTATATCTTTTTCATACCTCTTTGGAGAGATTTTGCCTAATATAATTTTAATGCTATTTAATCTTTTAACTGAAATAGCTCTAAGGGACTATGTTTGATTTTTGCAGATAATAAATTTATATTAAATGCTATACCTCCATTTTCTTACTTTTTTTTATGATTTATATATAAACCTATAGTATTATAATATTATTATTCACAACAAATATTAGGTATTGAACCAGTAATTCATTGGATAATACCATACCTTCATGAGACTAATATAACCTCTAATTGAATTGTGTATTATTAGGTCATCAAGTATGAAATTGTAGAAAAGGAAAAAAAGTTTGCTAATGTTTTATAAATACAAGGTATAGTTTTATTCATCAAAGTATGCACCCATATTGTCAATACACTTTTGCCATTTCAGCAGTAGCTTGTCCAGCCCAGAACTGTAAAAGCCTGGCAATCTAGAGTCAATAAAATCTTGGAAGGCCTGTTTTACAACATTGTCGGAATTAAACTTTTTTCCTATCAAAAAGTTATCCAAATTCTGGAAGAAGTGATAGTCAGTGGGGGAGAGATCAGGTAAGAATGGTGGATGATAGAGAACTTCCAACTCCAACTGCTGTAGTTTCACCAATGTCCATTTTGCGATGTGTGGTCTGACATGGTCTTGCAATAAAATAGGAGTGACTAATCTAGGCTGTTTTTTGTAAGTTTCTGCATCATTTGGTCCAGCTGGCTGCAGTATACATTGACTGTGATTGATGAGCCAGGTTTAAAGAAATCATAATGGATCATACCTATGCCAGATCACCAAACACACACCAGCAGCTTCTATTGATGAATTTTGCCTTTTGTACTGTGTTTTGGTGGCTTGTCTTTGTCCAACCATTGTGCTGAACCTTTATGGTTGTTGTATTGGATCCATTTCTCATCATGTTACAATTCGATTAAAAAATGATTCATTTTTGTGACAAGAAAGTAGCATAAAGCAGGCTTCCAAACGTTGCTGCTTCTGATTTTCATTGATTTCATGTGGAATTCACTTATCTAACTTTTTCACTTTACCGAAATGAACTAGGTGAGTCAATACTGTTTCCTTGCTAATACCACACAACAACGATAATTGAAGGGCTCTTTGAGATGGATCTGATTCAACGGTAGCTTTCAGTTTGTCATTAACCACCTTTGTTTCTGTGATGCTGCATTTCCAAGAAAGAACTAGTATTTCAAAACTGTATGAATTTCCAACTTAACCATCTCTGCACAAAAAATGCAAAATGAGTTAAAATAAAGAAATAAATACGTCAGCTTTCTAACAAAAAATAAAGATTGTCAAAATATAATAATGGTGCAAAATGAGGAGCTATCAAAGTTTACCATATACCTTACTACAAATTTCATACTTGACAACCAAATAAATGCATATACATATATATATACATAGACATGTAGATATGTGTGTTTGTGTGTGTGTGTGTGTACTCAAACTAAGGCAACTAATGGTTATTTGAAAATATAAGTGAAAAATGTTTTATGAGATGTTCCCTCTATAGAAGAGTAATTCTAACTCCAAATATGCTGTGTATATAAAAAAAGTTGTATAGAAATGTCCAATGGAAAAGCATAGCTATATTTGAATTTGGATATGACCTGACAGTTAGAAACAATACTATAACTGTATATTTAAAAAAAAAAAATTGTACACGAGCATGAAATTAAAGAGGTAGTATATAAAGGGCTGCTGGAGTGTAACATAAACAAGTATTGAAGGGGTAGCAAAAAAAAAAAAAAAACTTAAAATGAAGATGTGTTTGTGTAAGAACTAATATTCGTTTGTAAGGTAAAAAAAAATAAATAAAAACAGAAAAATAGTTCTTAATATTACAGATCTAGATAGTAAATGCTGTGGCTATAAAGATGAAAAACCGCTCAGAGGTTTTATTATTGGATGTAGTGAACTAAAAAATAATGTAGGAGAGATAATAGAGTTAGGAATGAAAAACAGAAAAAATAGAGGGCTTAAATTTTATGTAACGATATGCAAGGTAATACATTGACTATGTTTAAGTATGAGTTAAGGAACTAGCTTGGCATAAAGTAAGAGGGAAGTATATAGTGGTATTATGTTAGTAATTAATAT
>JAOPJW010003435.1:6907882-6918689 GCA_027122535.1 Octopus maya | reverse complement strand
CACAAACACACACACACACACACACACACATACACACACACACACACACACACACACACACACACATACAAACCTTGTCTTGGAATATTTGATGGTATTGTCGTCAATAAAAATGGTATATAAATGTTAGTTTGACATGAAATAGAATCAATAAATGTTATTTTTATTCTCAATGTGTTGAACTGATAACATTTTATATTTCATTTCCTCCTCCTCCCCCAGTTTCAGGGTGGTGGTGGTGGTGGTGGTGGTAGTTGCAGAGGTTGGGGTGTTCACTAGTTATTAAGATGTTAGAATGTTTTTTTTCAAAGTCCAGCAAGTGACTTGTTCTGAGACTGGGTGTTGAAACCAAAGTAATTACATCATAGAAGTAGAATTATTTTAACCATTTCAAAGGCAGTGAAAATATTGTGGCAAGCAGGTCACTAATGAAGTGCAATGAATATTTGAACGGCTCAAGAAATAAAGGAAACAGGAAGAGAACAAGCTTTGTAGGTTGTTTGGCTATTTGCAGTCTGATTTCAAATGCTACCATAGACAATGTTTGTAGGATCCACAGAGTACCAGCATCACATCTTGAATGGTCAACTGGCCAAGAGGGTATCTCTGTGCATGACTACTTGGGTACCAAAAACTATTATTGAATACTTTGTACATGTTACTGAGTCAATTTTGGTTGCAAATGACAGCTGTAGTAGTTAGAAGGGAGGTAGTTTAACTGCTCTTTCTGAAAGGTCAAATGTTCAGTTGTGGTGGAGGCTGCAGCAGAGAGAGGCTTAGAATGCAACAGATAACCTTCCTCTGGATTTACTACTGGGAGGTCATTTTCTGGTTGTCTGCCCCAACAGATCTCTCTGAATATTTCACAACACATCACCCTAAACTAATGATAGCATCTACAGCATTTTTAGATTTTTACATGTTTTTTTTTTATTTCAAATTGTTTTTATTATTACTGATTATTAACATTGATTTCCAACTTCCTGTTAACCGTTTGATCAAATTAGCTTTTTGCCAACTCTAGAAATGTTCTAGTTGAAGAATTCCTTGAAGTTTAGACCGTTGCAGACACAAATATCTACACATGAACACACACACAAAAACACATGCACACATTATGTATGTAGTTGGAAATGATTCTTTTCATAAGCATAAAATAACAAACATTGACCAAACAAAGAACTCAATACATGTGTAGAATCTAATATCTATTAGATAAGCCTTGACCAGTAAAACTTCAAAGCAACTGTCAATAAAATTTTATACATATACATATATATATAATTTTCTGTCGATGGCTACACAGTTGCCATAGACTAAACAATCAACCATTGCAAATAGTAAACAATAAACAAACAAAATAACAAAAGAAATACAATACCTACAGCCATTTTAGCATATTTCTACTACTATAATTACATCTACTAAACAACAACAATACCAATACATATTTCTACTACATTAACAAACAACATCAACGTTTTTCTTAGTTACAACAACAACAACACCAACTAAATAAACAATAAAATGACCAATAGCTATTAGGTAATTGATGTTGCTTGATGTGGCCATGATAGATATGATTTCAAAAGAAGAGAATATTTTGTTATTTATCCAATCCAGTTACCAGGTGAAGTGATAGTGAAGTAATTCTATGGCAATGTCTTACATCAAAACCAACATACCATTGTTGTACATTATTGACAGTGAGATGGTTTTGCAATAACAGCCATTCTAGCTTTTTTTTACTCACCCCTTTCACAAAGAGAAAAAAGTTTCCACAACCAATTTTTTCCAAGTTCCAATCAATTCTGTGTTAGTGTAATATCTTCTACAATTGGAACTCCTACTGTGTACTCTCACTGTCACTCTCAAATGTTTCTTTTCCCTGTAATAGAAATGGGTTTGAGCAAAGGATTCGCTAAGAGACCTGAGGCTAAGGTTGGGGCAAAGGGGAAGAGATAGAGGTCAAATTGCCTGAAGCAAACCCTGACCTCATGAGCTGAAAAGTCAGGGAATGTTAACTTGCAGCCATTACCATTCCTCACATTGCTTACTATTTACAACCACCAGCAAACTCTTCTTGCTTGCATGCCTCCTCCTACAACCCAATGTTGGAACAGGTTTATTGTTTGGTCAACTAAATCCATAACAAAATTATGTGTGTTATGCAGGGGTACACCACAATGCCTGCCCTAGTTATTTGTGTTAATCAGAGTGTGCCCCAACACCTAACCTCTACCCCAACACCTAGCCTCTCTGACCAATATATCTTATATTTTTTTTCCAATGTCCTTTCTTCGTCGTCTTCTTACTTAGAGTTCCTTGTATCAAATGTTGTTGTTGTCATTTCTGTAGTATCCCTTCCTTTCCTCTGATTGGTGAATGTTGGTGGAGGAAATGCCAGGTTTGGTAAATTAACAAGTATCTGCTATAGAAGGCATAGAAAATGGTTAGTGAAATAGTAAAATATTGGATGCCCTTAATAAGATGTCATAATATCAGAGATATTGTGTTGTTGCTGTTCTGTTGTGCTTGACACAACTCTATCTTAGTCTCTCTCAAGAATATTTGGTAGAAATAATTGGTATTCATAATCTGATATCTTTGATGTAAAGTCAAGAGGTTTGTTTTTTCAACACACATTTCTGTCTGTTTTCATGTTTAGTTACAAAAAAAAAAAAACGATTTTAGTATTCTTATGCAAGAATGTTCTTGACAGTGGTTGCAAAGTTTTGGCCAGCAAAGCCATCGTTGGACTGCAGTCCAATAATAGGTAAGCTGGTCTGTCTAACTAGCTAGGTATCTACACATACACACGCACGCACACACATGTGCAGGATATTCTAAGCAGCAGATAGATGCCAGGCACTGATGTTCCATAGTGTTTTATCAGATGTGTAGTACATTATCCAGTGTGACTTTGCTTTGCTTGAAAAAGTATTGTGTGATCTGAGGGAGATTCAGTTGCTGTTTCTAGCAAGTCAACCCTGTAGAGATACCTTCTTTGACTTTTATAGATTTGTTCTGTTGCGATTGTTAACTCTTACATGTTACTACTTTGGTACTTTGTTTTTTTAAGTATTTTATCAGGTCACCCCTTAAATCAGCAATTCTTATCTCTAAAAATCTCCAATATTTTCCCTGTCTGATAAAAATCGTTTTTCCAAACATTGTCCTTTCAGTGGCAATGCAAATTTTATGATAGAGCTGAGCAGTTTATTCATATCAAAACTATTTCTGTTCATCATATTTGAAAACAATAAAATAAATGGAAAAAATTGCAAATACAATTCATCCAGAAAACTAATTAATTAGAATAATTAAGCTATCCAATTAAAATATTACCTGTTCTTGACTTATTTTCGTGATACTGATGTAAAAAAAAAATTTATGAGTCAGAATCGAAAAGATTTGAAATTTTATTGAAATTTGGCAAAAAGAAAAATAAATTGATAATGGGAATTTTTGAAATAGTTGTCAATATTTTGATCAAAATTCTTTTAAACATTATTATTATTATTATTGTTATTATTTTGTACAAGTTCCAATTGAGTTCCGTGCTTTTTATCTGAATTGCTGAAGAAACATCTTAATTAGTTGATGGGTTGATTCAGATCCACCATCACCGCTGTACCCCTCACCACACTACCACTGTACCATCACCACTGCTGCCACTACCATTCAAATTGTCTATAAATGTTTTTTTTGTTTCTTTCCCTATTCTGGTTTTTGTTGAAGAGATTCTTTACCTCATCTTTAATTAGACTCCCAACCCCAACCTATCTCTAAGTATTATACACAATCTGACGACAGTTTTTGTATTTTGTGTTATTGTTATTGTGTAACAATGATGTTAGCATTGTCATTACAATCATCATCATCATTGTCTTTTTATTAAAAGCTTTTCCTATCTCAATGCTGAACAGAGAGCAATTATTGTATGTTAGTCCTATAGTAACATCTCCTCAGTGTAAACAGTTCTCTTTATTTCGGCAATAATTATTAATAAAGCGGGGAATTAGCAGAATTGTTAAAGCATTGGATAAAGTGATTTTGCAGTATTTCTTCTGGCTTCACATTCTGAGTTCAAATACTGCTGAGGTCAATTTTGACTTTAATCCTTTTAGGTTTGATGAAAGAACCAGTCAAGTATTAGGTTTGATATAAATGGCTACACCCACCACCCCGACTTTAAAATTGCTGGCCTTGTACCAAAATTTGAAACCATTTTTGTTGTATTTATTATTATACATTACAATTGGTGAACAAGTTTCCAAATAACCAGCTTCACGTGAGAATGACAAGGGAGTGTCTACAACTTGATACAAAACAAATATTTCAAGGACTCTGTAAAGCATATATTGGGTGAGGATGGGTGGGGGTCATGTTCATTTTTACATTCTCAGCCAATATACATTGCTGAAACACACATGCACACACCATGAATGAACTTTGTTTCTGTCTCCTAAATTCTACTCACAAAGATTTCGTCAACTTGAGCCTATGATAGAAGGCACCTACCCAAGGTGGCACAGTGGGATTGAACCAGGAATCATGTAGTTCCAAAGTAAACTCCATAACCATACAGCTCTGCTTCTGTTCTGAGCAGATCAAATTGCTATGTAGATACCTCCTTGTTGATTCCTTAATTTCTAATGTGAGAACCTTATTTCTTGGATTGATGCCTGCCCCTTATTTATAAGTAGCAAACAGTCCCAGAATACAGTAGTAACACCACGAAGGACTTATAAAACCATTCATGAAATATCACTTGATTTTAAGATGTTTTGTTGGTCATCTTTGGCATTTTTATTCTGTCAAGCCCTGATTAATTGTTCTGCCTCTATTTTAACAATCCAGACATAAGTCTTACTTTGGTTTAACAATCCACTCTTTATTCACTGTTTAAACAAATCCATTCTTTCTAAAATCTCTTCAGATTAATAATCTATGTCTTAAAAGACCCTCCTTCCATTTTGACAATCCATTCTTTATAGAATCAATGTTTTAATACTGAAATTCCAGACATTATTCTGACATATGTCATCGACTTTAACAATTCTGTTATTATTTTCTTCATTTTCTCACCTTGCTGAACATACTTCACAACATCTTGAAATTCTCTTTTAATTTCAATTTTATTTGTTTACATTTTACTATTTACTTTATTCACTTTGTATTTTTTTGAAAAGATTTTCATTGTTTTGTTTTTAATTTATATATTTTGTTTTGCTTGAGAGAAGAAATTTTCCTGTTAAAAACCTTGAAATGACAGATAAAACAGAATTTTATTTGTTTCATGTTAATATTACATCATATGTACATGTCAGAGCGGATTGGAGTTTTAAAGATATTGCAGTGTTAAAAGTCACAAAAAATAAATTAAATAACACCATTGAGACTGTTGGCTGCATGAATGTGTCGTCATCATCATCGTCATCATTAGAAAACCATTTTTATTAAAATATTTATCAACAACACATCAGACATTGTATAATGTGGTATTAAGTGAGATTTGCCTGTGATTTGATTTCAAATCCTACCAAAATTAACTTTTGTCAGTCTTTCATTTGGTGTTAAAAATGAACAGCCTAGCTCTCAGCTTACTGGTGTTTATGCATTGGTTTGCATTATTCGGGAGTTAAATCAGTACCAGACGTGTACTGGAGTAGATTTAATTGGCTGAAGCCTCCCTTACCACTATATCTGGTCATATGTCAATGTTGCAAGTCATGATAATAATACTTTACAAGTCACAAAGGCAACAGAAATCTTTTTAGGAAATAAAAAGACAAAGGACAGTGGCGGTGGGGGGGGGGGGAGGAGCGTTATGTAGAAACATGTGAACAATACAAAAAATAATTAACAAGGAAATTTTAACCACAAAATTCCCCAGAAACAGGGAATTTCCACAATAAAAGGAATGTTTTCAGACAGTTGGAGCAAGGATTTCTCTAACCAAGACACTCCTAGATCTACTACAGCTTAGATACTCCTATGACTTGTCTGGTTTTATCCATGGGACACAACACAATGCTTGTAGCAGTTCACTATTTAGTCTTGCTGTTTCCAGGGTTTAAGTTTTAAGTTGGGAGAAACCTTTTGTTTGCAAATGTGAATGCAAATGCGTTCCTTAACGCCTGGTCAGTCCTTACTCAGCAAATCATCAAAGCAATTCCACTAATGACCATCCCCACTTACATTCAGTGAAACTAGGACAACATTATAGTTGCACCTTTTGTTATTATTTTTACTGAAAGGCAATTGAGGGAGCTTTCATTTGCTCTTTTTCTTAGATGTTGTCCAGTTGCAAGAGGGAGGCTTCTGTTAGCTTAAACTGTGAGTCTTTCATGTGTGGTTGTTGTATATTAAAGAGAAACCAAAGAGTCTCTGCAGTGCACGCACACACACACACACACACACACTCAGAAGCCTGGTGGGTTGTTAAAACCAGGTTAATAGCAAGAGTAATTAGTCGTAAGGTGACTTATAAAGGTTGGACTTTGTTATTATCCTGAAATATGAGGTAATCAAATAATAAAATTGTTTGGCAGCTGTAATCAATAACTATTGAACATCAGATTTGGATATGTGGTTTAGACGAACTGGCTTAATTGCTAATATACACAATCATTTCAATGAAAACCTGATATATCAGAATATATCAGGTACCTTGTTTAATGATGTTTTTATTTCATTTCAGTTGTTTAAACAGGAAATAGCTACACCTTCTTCTACGGACATTGTCATAGCTTAGGTTTAGCTTTTCATTGAGGTTTCACTCTATTTCACACAGTCAGCAATAGATATTGAAATTGTAGATATTCATCAGCAGAATTTGTAGTTGGTAAGATGATACAGTTTTAGACTGCTAAATCAACTGTCGGTGGTTCATCTCCCAACAGAGTGATTGCATTCATGTTTACAAGGACACAGCTGAGTTTGAAGCACCTCTGCCTCTCAAAATATTGTGAGCAATCCACTGTCTTGTTGCCGTAAGCTTGCTGAAGCATGCTCAATGTTTCCATAGAAGACTTGCCAAGATCAGTGCAAAATTTCGTGTTAGCTCTTTGTTCCTGTCCATGAACAAATTGCAAACTACAGCAGACACACGTGATCACAAAAACACAAATTTCACAACTTTCGAAGTAAGCACAACAGTGTCACTCAGCACACTGTCTCTTGGAGGTCACTGTGCATGCAACAGAGAGCTGCCATCTGTTGGCACAAAATAGAAACTAGTCTGGGAACCTTTTGGTACCACCACGTGCTTATGTTTTATCTTGTGACAACCCCAATGTATTCCAGAAATAAGAGAGAGAAAGAAAGTCCTGTTCTAATGTTCATGGTATTAGAATGACTGAATGAGAGAAGAGCTTAACTGGTATTATCACATCTGGCTTCTATAAAATGTTGGAGTTTTGCTTGGGGGAGATTTCGCTTCCAATCTGGAGCAGGTCAAGTAGCTTCTTAAAACTATCAATGTTGACTGATGTTGCGTTCGTTAACCTTTGCTTCTATCACTAGCTTAATATTATTTTTGTTGTTATTTCAATCATTTAATTGGATAAGATAATTTTCAGTTCACTAACTCTTAATATGATACATATATACACATACGTACCAGTGGGTGTGTGCATGTATACATACATACATGTGTATATGTGTGCATGTGTGTGTATGTGTACATAGCCACACAGAGTATCTATTATTTATTGATTTGATAAGCTTTTCAGGCAGCTAATTAAAAATACAGGAAGACTACTCTTGACTTACAATCTGAGAAGGGTGGGTGAGTTGTACACCCCACCTCTTGCTGTGATTATAGTATGAGGCTGGTGGTGGTAGGGATTTATACCCATCTCCTCTCTCATTATGATTACATCAGGATTATATGTCTGTTTCCTTCTAAGAGTCTGCTTTTAGAAACTAAACCAAATTTGAGCATTTTCTGTTACGTTCACATATTTTTATATATTTATCATGTATTTGGTATATATTTTATATATATCCTGTTCTATATATTTTTATATATATATCATGCTCTACATATATATCATGTTCGTGTTGTATATATTTTTTATACATTTATATGCTATTTAATGTCCATTATCAAAACGTATTTATAAACACTAATTCCCAATCATAATTTACAATATCCGATTAGATATTTTTTTTGGTCCACTTTTATGAGTTGTTTTTTGTATTGTTTTCATAGACTTTAGTTTGCAATTAGTTATTTTAAAATAATTAATATACGAGAGAAATGTGTGCTGCACTGATGGGGATAAAGGTGTTCCAGCCATCACCATCCTGTCATTTTCTCAGGTATTGTGTATCTAGGACTACAACACACAATGTCTCTCCTTTTTCAAAATAGTTAGGTACTCTGATTAGGGGTTAACTATTTCTTGCAGGTCAGGTAACAATGCAGCAGTTTCTATTGCTAGTGTGTTAAGTTTTAAGCTGTTGTTAATGAGTGAATATTATGGAGTATCAAGTTAAAATCATGCTGAATGTCTTGGAGTACCATGGTACTTCAAGATATTCTTCAGAACTTGAACCAAATTGAAGCTGCTGCTAATAATGTTCAGAGAATCATCCACTACCATCTTATACTTTCAGGGTCTTGGGCTTTTTTTTCTAAAGAAACAAACTAGTTAACTCTTGTCTACCAAAGTAAGTTATCAATAAAAATGGTCTCTAGAATATTTCCTCCACGTTCAAATAGTTACAAAATATACATAAAAATAATTATTACAAAAATCTTGGGTTTATCAGAAATATTTCCTCATTGTTAAACCTAATTTCAAAATGGATTTCATTCTTTTTTTTTTTTTCTTGTTTCAAAATTTAAAAAATCTACTCAATAATTAATACTTATTGAATATTCATTGGATTTGTCAAAAATTGTGATTTAACACATTATGAACATTTTTAATTAAAAATTGGTAATTAATTCAATCTTGGACTTGATAATATCACATCTATTTACCCTCTTCATGTGATTATTATTGATTTCTGGTGAGGAGCATATTGCTGTAAGGGGTAGAGCTTGTAAAGACTGGTTCTATTCCCAGATGAGGCAGCAACAGGGTGACCACACACTGTACCATAAAATTACTAACAGTGTGTGTTTGGCCGTTAGGGTTACATAAAATCAAGTGAGGAGAAATGAGATGGAAATATATAACAGAGTGTACAAAATATGTGAATACATGGATAATGCAGTCCTCCTGATACAGGATAGCTTCCAGACACAGTCAAGGAGTCCTGTAGATCACTTTGATTGTAAAGATGGACTCAGTGCAAATGACAGAGCAGAGCAGCAAGTCAATTTGAAATGCTTGATTTATATTCTGGTATCCCACAATTCCAAGTTCAACTTCCAGCAGAGTTGAGCTTCAGTGTGTGAGATAGAGAGAGAGAGAAAGAGAAAGAAATAAACACAGTAATATCTGGTGCTCAAATCATTAAATCAATCAAACTATATAATCCAGTAATTAGTGAATTAATATCGGTAATCAAATTATGTCCATCTACTGACACAAAATGTCATCTTTGTATCCTAGAAATGAAATATATTTAAATTGAAGATTAATGGAACAGAAAGTAATGAAGCAACAGGTAAAGGATGACTTGATTGATTGATGTACATCTGATGGATGAGTGGTGGGTATGATAGGGAGTGGTTGTGTGTATGCGTGTGTAGAAGCAAGTGGTTATGTGCTCGAATGTGTGTATAATAGGGTGTAAATGTGTGTGTGTGTGTGTGCATGTGAAATTGGCTGCATATGTGTGTCTGGGATCTATACATTGTTTATGAAGATGAAACTGATAGTCTGAGCTAGTCACAGCTTATTACTAATTAATTAAGCATGGATTCAGTTAATTACCAAATCAAGTCTCCAGTAATTAACTCAAACCATTAATCATTAATGTCATAAACTTCAATTTAATCAGGAAACTTAAAAGTCAATCAAAGTTGAAAAAAAATTAATTGTCATCTATTCCTTATTGTCTTAATAACATAAAAGAGAGTGAAATGTGAGAGGAGATGGAATAACCTGCAGTGATTGCTGCAAGTCTCTGCACTCCAAGTTCAAACCTCACTGAAGTCAATTTTGCTTTTCATCCTATCACCAGACTCCTTGTCCTAGCAAGAAATGGGACCCCCAAGATCCAACTAAATAGGGATAGGTCTGAGGAGGTGGTGGCATGTAGTAATGCAAAATGAGACTAAGCTGTCTTACACCAAAGAAATTATCTCAAGATATTCTATAAGATACTGTGGTCGGTATGGTACTTTAGCGACTCCATTTACTGAGACAACTTTAATACAGATATAGTAATAATATTGATGATTATGTGAAGGTAGGTGGCCCAGTGGGTGGGGTGTTAAGCTCATAGTCATAAGGTTCTGGGTTCAATTCCTGGATTGAGTGGCACATTGTGTCCTTGAACAATGTGTTTGATACTGAGTTGTTCCAATTTACTTAGAAGGAATAAATACCAGTCTCGTAATATTGCAGCCTCCCTCACCTCCCTGCTACTGTTACACCTTCAATGTTCCTCTGAGTCAAGACTGGGTGAACCAAACAGGTATCTATGAAAGCTTGCAATTATATAGGTACCTGCTATAGTCACATTCACTTTTGAGTGATGGCTGTAGTTTTTTTTTTTCTTTTTATATCATTAAATATCAAATGTGTATCCCACTCCACCACTAGTTATTGAGATAACCTTAATATACAGTAATTATGTCAATATAAGATGACCCATCATTTGAGGCAAGTTTAAGAAT
>JAOPJW010003435.1:5112639-5122822 GCA_027122535.1 Octopus maya | reverse complement strand
ACTAGTGGTTATGGGTGATTATGGTGTCAGAGGCCCTTAGTGAGGGTGGAGTCAATGATGGAGTGATTTTTCTGTAGGAGTGTGGTGGTGATGGTGGAAGTAGTCGTAAGTGGCAGTAGTGGTGGTAGTAGTAATGGTGGACGTAATAGTAGAAGTAACAATGGTAGTAGTGGTGGTGGTAATAGTATAATGTAATTTGGCAGGCAGCAGTGATAGTGGAGTAAGTCTCCGTAGTGTCGCGGTGATGGTAGTTTTAGTAGCATTGTGAAGTTGGTATTAATGATGTCAATAGCAGTTGTGGTCATGGTCAAAGTAATAGTGACGCCCACTATGTTGGCCAAAAGGATCAACTTGGCAAAGGTGAAGCTGTTACAGTTGCTTAGCAACCAGGCCTGCCCTGACTGAGAAGGCCAATGATCAAAAATGCTTCATTCACAAACCATCATCATTCAACGTCCGTTGTCCATGCTGGCATGGGTTGGATGGTGTGACTGGGCTGGCATGGTGGAAGGCTGCACCAAACTCCAGTTTGATTTCGCATGGTTTTCTACAGTCGCATGCTCTTCTTAATGCCAACCACTCAGAGTTAATGGGTGCTTTTACGTGCCACCAGCACAGGTGCCATTTGTGTGACATGGTGGTGCGTTTATGTGCCACTGGCACAGGTGCCAATTTGCATGACACCAGTATCTGCCATGACTGCGATTTTGTTCAGCTCGATGGGTTGTCTTCTCAAGCGCAACGAAATGCGAAACGTCTTGGTCATTACTTCTGAGGTCCAACACTCAAAAGGAACTTGCAGACTTTTATTTTTCAGCCATATTGCATTCCAGACTACATTCTTCTTGCCCTTTCCAGAGTTTTTTTGCTTTTAGACATTAAGGGTGTGGTTTAAGGGAAATTAGGCTGCCATTTCTAGCAGGTACATTGACCTTCCAATTGATGTACTAATAATAGTAGTCTTTATAGTTATATTAACAAAGACTGACTTGCAGAACTGTGCAGACCCCCAGTCAGCTGGATGGCAAGAAATTTGCTTCCCAACCACATGGTTCTGGGTTCAGTTCCACTGCATGGCATCTTAGGTAAGTGTCGTCTACTATAGCTGTGGGCCAACCAAAGCCACACAAGTGGATCTGATAGAAACTGAAAGAAATATACACACCCATATGTGTGTTTGTCCCCCACCACCGATTAACAACCAGTGTTGGTATGTTTATTTCCTGTGACTTAATGTTTTGGCAAAAGAGCCGGACAGAATAAGCACCAGGCTTAAAGAAGAAATAAGTATCAGGGGTGGGGGGTCAATTTGTTTGGTGGAAATTCTTTAAGGAAGTACCAACAGCTCCACATCATGACGACTCATTGAAATAAGGCAGTGTGTCAAAGCAAACCAACCAAAATTCAAACCCCCACCACCACCACACACAAATATTCAACATAAACAGTTTATTTACAGAAACAGTGAAATACAAAACCAAATAAAGATTTGTAATTCAATTATTCTTGAAAGTTTGAAATCCCAAAACAAAAAATAAATGGTAGAGGAAAAATATTTAAGCACCAATTCTATCACAGCCTCAATAACGAACAAGAGAGAACAATGGGTTAATATATACATGTGATGGTGAACACTAATTAAACAATGCAGAAGGCAGTGCAGAGTGATGCTCTGAACCAATTGGTGCCACATGCCAAATGTTACCAATTTAAAACAAATTTTGTTTATTTTTTAATTTATATTTGTTTGAAATATTTTTTATCTGAGTTTTCTCACACGAGATTAACAATGTGTTTTGTTGGAAATTATGTGTTGTTTTATCTGTGTTATTTTAATTAGAATTCTTGAATTATTTCAATTCATTCAGATGGAGTCTATACTTTGGTGCAACGACAAAAGAGCTGGTTGCAACAAAGTCAGTTGAAAAGCTTCTGCAAGGATTCCTGTTCGCAGGAATACTTCAGATCTTCACTTTGAAAGATGACATACCACCGCAAGTACCTCATTAATTATAAAGTAATGCTACATACTAATTATATCAGTAGACTGCATCTACCTACCTCCTCACTGTACCTATTCATGAACTAGGTAGTCAAAGCCAGAAAAGTTTAATCACCTTGACCAAGATCAGTTAGCAAAACCAAAAATTCTCTCACTCTGTATAAAGATTGTTGATGCTCAGCCACAGGTCAGTAGATTTGGGCTGCTGCCTTTTTAGCAGGTCAAGCAACACTATTTAAACTTTCTCACTGCTTTTTTAAAAATTCAGTCTAATTATCAGTTAATAGCAACAACATAACGAGAGAAACCAAGAAAGCAAACAAAATCCTCATAGATATGCGTAAGTCGTAACGAAAAGACAGAGAAAGGAAGAGAGGAGACCATTAAACATGGTGTCTCACTGTTGTAACTTGATTCCGTTCAAGCAGAACTAACTTCTCTCCGTCCCCGTCTTCCTAACACTGGAAATTCACCAGTAATTCCAAAAATATGCACACCCATTCACAAACCATGGCTTCCCCGACCCACCCTTGCTTTAAACATGCCGTACTAAAGACTAAAGAGGTATTAATAATTCTGATGTTAAAGAGAGCAATATTACATAGCAGTTTCATCAGAGAAAAAAAGAAACAAAAACAAAAAAAAAAAGAACCAGCAGCAGCTGCTGCAACAACAGCAACATGGAAATCAAATAAGATGCACACCAGAATCACTTGTAAAACTGGCAAGGGGCCAACAGAAGTTTGAGAAAGAGGTTGGGGTAGATGTAGGGGCTGATTTAGATCAGAGTCAATATTTCATGGGCACTTTTTTATTATTGATCCACCTCTCTCTCAAAGCCAGTCAACTGAAAGATTAAAAGGGTCAAGTGAACTGCAGTGAAATTGGAACCCAGAACATATCAAGACAGAACTAAATACCACAAAGTAAATTATTCCGGGCACTCATTGCGCTCCAGTACTCCCTACCATTGATTTCTAACCTAAGTACAACTGCAGGGGCCACTATAGGGGTTGTTTGACATGCTAGAAATAACTCCATGTTACACCCCTACCATCTCCAATACACTCCTTTGTTTCAATTCATTCTGAAAAATAAGAGTCACTGAGCAAATGTTTGAAACACGAGTTCACATGAAACTTTGATGGAAGGTTTTGATAATGGTCACTTTAATCCTTTTTTGTTCCCATGTTTCTGTGGTAATATACTGCCTTTGTTTCAAATGATTTTGAAAAGAATGAAGAATTTAGTCAAATAACTCATTAAGTTAGTATTTGAAACAAATAAAATGTTGATTGGAGATTTGCATTTAGATTAATTTATCACAGAACCAGGAGAAGCTTACATAGATTGCTTTCAAAAGAGTTTTTGAAATTAGATTCCAAGTAACCTTAGAGTTCTGTGAAAAGAACTGTTTCTGATTTAAGGGGACTTTTTAATAAAATTCAATAGACTTTTAATAAAGCAATTATTCACCATTTTCAAAATAAGTTATTAGATTATTGTTTGTTTTAATGTTTTTATCTTTGAATTGTTTTAGTCATTATAGACACACATACGACACATGCTAACAATACTGCCAGCTTGTTACCTTTGTACCATTATAATGTTGACACAAGGCCAGCAATTTCAGGGCAGCTGGTAAGTCGACTACATTGACCCCAGAATTCAGCTGGTACTCATTTTATTGAATCCTGAAAGAAGGTAAACTGATAATGAGACAAAGAAGTCAACAGGACACTCATGACTTCAATACTGACTGACTGACTGAAGAATTTAAGTTTGGCTCACAGCAACTTGAAGAAATATGTGGTCATGGATTTGAAAGAGTTGGTTTGATGGTGGTGGTGGGGTAATGGTTTTCTTTTTTCAAAAGACAGTGAAACAAGGAAAAGTTATTGTATTATATAAAACCTTCAATCTGATAAGCTGTTAATTTATACAAGGACAGCTTTGAATACCTGTCAGCATTTATATATATGACCTGTCACCCAGAAAAACAGAAATAGTGCAGAGTGTGTGTGTTTGGGGGAGAGCATGATGTGGATTATCTGATTTGATTTTAATATATAGTTGGCTCCAGCTTATCAGATTTTGCTGAACATTTTAGATACTCTCCACCCTTGACCACCACCTCACAAACCAATTTTGTACAGATTTATTACCTCTTTAGTATTTAAACCAATGATATCCCGCCCAAATACTAAAACTGTTTTATGTTCAAACTAGCCAATCTCCCCAGTCTGGGTGGGCCTGAAGAGGTGCCCCACCCCTCCATTCTAACTTGGAAAGAAAGAAAAAGAGACCAAAATCAAAACTAACCGAAATTGTATTCCATTGAAGATTTACTTCCTGTCTGTGTTCTTTAACGTGTCTTTCATCTCACAGAAAGAGAAAGACAGACAGACAGACAGACAGAAACTGGCAGAAAAGAAACAAAAAAAATAAAGTGAAATCAGTAAGCTTCCAATAGAAACAGAAATAAAACAAAAAAAAAAATGGAAATACCATTTAGAAATTATTAGCACAACACCAACAGCAGTATTTTTGCTTTGTCAAAATATACTCAGTGGGAGAACACCCATCAAATATGTTATGGTTGCCATGGTGGTTGTGGTGGTGGTGGGAGTGGAGGAAGGAGTTGCAGTAGAAATATCAGAGTATTTGGCAGAAAATGTTTGACATTACTTAGTCAATCCTTTTTGCATCTTAAGTTCAAATTCCATTGGAGATAATTTGCCCTTCATTCTCCTGGGGTGAGAGTGAGGAAAGGTCAATCAAGTACCATTTAAATAATGGTATCAATTCATTTGACTAAATCCTTCCTCTAAAATATATGGCCTTCTAGCAACATAAAACATTATTATTATTATTACTACTACTACTACTAAGGTGACAAGCTGGTAGAATCGATTGGACAAAATGCTGAGCAGTATTTCAGCCATCATTATGTCCCGAGTTCAAATTCTACCGGGGTCGACTTAGCCTTTCATCCAACTTCTTCCCTATAATTGCTGGCCTTGTGCCAAAACAAAAAACTACTACTACTATCATCATCCTCATCATTAAGGTGCCAAGTTGGCAGAATCCTTACTGTGCCGAGCAAAATGCTCAGCAGCATTTCATCTTTCCTTATGTTCAAATTCTGACATGGTCGACTTTATCATCCTTTCCGGGTCAATAAACCCCAACACTTTATGTATCTTTGAATTTCCCCCCCCCCTCATCGTCTGCCATTGTGGAAAATTAATTACAGCATTATCATCATTATTCAACATTTGATAGTTTCAGGCAGACTCCTACTGCACCACCAGGTTGTTGAGGTGTGTGCAGCAATGTTCTTTCTTGTTAGTGGGAGTGCAAATTCTTCCCAGTATTGTATTGCAACAGTTTTTTTTATTTTGCGTGCGTGCGTGTGTGAGGTGTGGTGTAGTCTTTTGCTGTTATGTTCTGTCGGGTATCCACCCTGTAGGGTACATGTTGTGGGGGCCGTTTATTTTATTGGATATTTACTGCATGAGTTTGTCTTGTGTCTGCAGATTCTTTTATTTGGGTTGTATTAATTGAATTGATAAGGTCTTGTATAGAATGTGGGGGTGTACCAATTCTTCTTTGTATTACCATAATTATGCTGGATTAGAATCAATCTGCCAGTTTATTTTTAGTTTCAAATAATACATTCTGTGTTCAAATTTCTCCACTGACAACTTTGTCTTTCATCCCACCAGGTACCAGCCATGTAAGTCCCAAGAACAATTCAACCAACAACACACCCTACTCCCTTATACATACATACATATACAGTGCGAGTGTGTGTAATCATACCATCATCTGATTCCAGCCAAAATTAACAAAAAAAACAGAAATTAGCAGCATACACAAAACATTCCTGTGTTCATGTAGACATTAAAACTAGTAAACTATTAACAGCAGGATTAAGCAGCTGACATCGCCAAACACACACACACACGCACACACACGCACACACACACACACGCACACACGCACACACACACAGCCACCCCCAATGTACAATTTATAAACTGACATAAATCAGGAAGATGTGATGATCAGAGCTGGTGAATGGAACAGCACAGCTGCTGAGACGTTTCATATATCTGTATGTAAGATGGGTGCATATAAGATATACATAAACATGGTATGATATAAATATATACAAACATCTCATCATTGTATTGTTGTTTATTCATGCAATGAGACTTTCATCATCGCTTAACGTCCGTCTTCCATGCTGGCATGGGTGGTACACACACACACACACAGTGATGGCCTAGTTGGACATAGACAAGCTTAAAGAAGCTTCTCAGAAGCAAGAATAACAAAGTGCAGCAGCACTTGACTTTTGAAAGAATTTTCTGTCAGCTGAGATGGTTCCATTTGGAGCTCTTGAAAATTTGTCTTTCAGATTAATAGCCAAAAGCAGAAAGCTTTTATCTCATACATGATTCTTGTCACTAGACACCGACGGGGAATGTATTCATGGAATAATGCTATTGGTTCTCATATAACAATGCCTTTTCATATTACAGAGACAGCAGATCTAAAGCTCATGTGCATTCTATGAGGTACTCTAGCTGATATAAATTAGACAGGGTACTTCAATTTGTGCGCATTATATAAAGTATTATTATTACAACAATCTGTCACCTGTGATGTTGGGGCTGCTTTCCCTGCTGGCATGGGTTGGATGGTTTGACATGGAGCTGGCTTGCGGAGAGCAGTCCAGACTCCAACTATCTATTATAGCATGGTTACTACAGCTAGATGCCCTTCTTAATGCCAACCACTTAGTGTGCTTGGTGTTTCTTACACACCACCAGCATGGGTGTGTTAATGCAGCACTGGCACAGGTGCTTTTAAAGTGGCCCCAGCACCTGTAAAAGGACCGGGCTGTATGTGGGGAAGACAGTGGTTTTACTTAGCTTGATGTATTTTATCAAGTATAGCAAATTACCACATCTCCTGGTCCCCTGTCATTTCTTCAGTGAGACCCACCATCAGAAGATCCTCTCTCACCACTTTGTCCGTTTTCCTGGGTCTACCCCTTCCACAAATACCCTCCATAATTAGAGCTTGGCATTTCTTTATGCAGCTGTCCTCATGACCCAACCAGCAAAGTCTTCTCTCCTGCACACAACATCCAATGCCTCCAATACCCAGTTCTCTTCTTAAATCATTTACACTCTGTTATGCTTGCACAGACATCGCCCATCCAGCAAAGCATGCTAGCTTCATTTCTTTCAAGCTTTCACAAGTCCTCTGTAGTCAAAGCCCAAGTTTCATTGCCATGTAACATACACAGCCATCGTATAATCTACCTTTCACTCTGAAGGAGAGGTCCTTAGTTACCATAGTTACTTAGTTAATGTAGAAGCTCTCTCAACTTTGCCCAGCCTCTTCTTATTCAGACAGCTATAATTTCAGAACTTCCTCCACCACTGCCAACTTGGTCTCCTAGGTAACAGAAGTATTTGAAGGGGCCTATTGCCTGTGCATTTTTAGTGCTTATTGCACCTGCACATTTGCTACACAGACTATATTCTCTGTTAACCTTCCAGTGATACCATTTTTCTGGTGATTCCATTTTGCCAGACTATCAAAAGCACTTGCTCACAAAGACAGTGTTGCACTAAAGACGGCATAGCACTCCTCCACAAAGATAGTATCGCATTTCTTTATGTTACAGAGTTTTTTTTTTTACACAGATCGCATCATACTTGTTCACGAAGATTGCATCAGATTTGTCTGTGATATTACAAAGTCTTGACACAGGTGCCATTGAAATGTCAATTCAATTCAATTACTGATAATGCAGAGTAATGAAAGAGATCAGGAGTCAGATAGGATTGAATGTGGACTCCTTGTTGCGTAAAGGCAGCTCAGAGCTGGTTGTGCATTGGTTTGGAAATATACTGCAAATTAAGTGAATATGAAAGAGGTGACATGGGGAGAATGGGAAATTATAAGGATTACATGATCTAAAGTGTATGAAATAAGAACCAATCTAGAGGTACTAGGGGTCAATATAACCAACAGTACTCTTGAAGGTGGTGCCTTAGTATGGCCATAGTCCAATGACTGAAACCAGCATAAGGAAGAAAAAAAAAGAGAAAATAGAGAATCAGACAACTGGAGAGAGAGAGAAAGAGAGTAGAAGAGAGAGAAAAAGAGTGAGAAAAAAGACACACAGAAAGAGAAAGTGCATTGCACAGAATGAGACTGACAGACAAAGGAAGAGAGAAAGCAAAAATAAAGATAGAGAGAGATACAGTGAGAGAGACAGACAGACAGAAAGAGAAGTCTACGAGAGAGAAATAAAGAGGTGAAAGAGAGACAGAAAGAGAAGGATAAAGAAAGAGAGGGAAAGAGACATGGTCAGGAAGATGGAAAAAACTTTCAGTTAAACTAAGAATATTATCACAGCCATAATCTGTCCCTGAAAGACAAATCATGATTCATTGAATGATGATGATGATGACCTTCATCCAGTAATACAACACTATATTAGCAGAAACTCACCAGAAATAGTTGGTTTTTGTTTGCAGGGGGGGGGGGTTGCTTGTGTGGTGGGGGTGGTGGTGGTGGGGGTGGTGGTGGGGCGCGGGCTTGTGTCTTTTTCTTTTGTATGTCTTATTTATGTGTTTATTTTACATGATTAGTTTATAACCAATACAGACACCCACACACAGTGTCTATGCAATGGTGTAATATCAGGTTCCGGCTGTTGGTGTATGGGCAACAGAAATACTTCAGAAGTGAAGGTAAAGAGAGGATTGGGGAGCTTGAATCGGAGACAGTGGTCAGGAGGAGGAAGTGAGCGGGTGTGGGGGTGGGGGGCAACATCTCTTCAATAATGAAGGGTTGTAACGATAATGCACTGTCATAAACGATAAGCATGTGGGGACAAACAGATAGCCAGAAAGAGAGGGAGAGAGAGAGACAAAGGTAAAGAGACACACAGAAACATACTGGCACTGTCGGTTCCAGCAAAGGGTTCCTTCCAGTTCACTGATCAACAGAACAGTCTACTCGTGAAATTAATGTGAAAACGGCTGAGCACTCCACAGACATGTGTCTACCCTTAGATTCAGCATGAGCCAGAATGCAACAAAGCTTTGAATTACAGATACAACTCATTCTTGCCAGCAGAGTGGACTGGAGCAACATGAAATAAAGTGCCTTGCTCAAGGACACAACATGCCGCCAGGAGTTGAACTCACAACCTTATGATCGTGAGCCGAACACCCTAACCGCTAAGCCATACACCTTCAGACTACAGAAAGATTCATGTCCACACACGCAGACAGATTGCCAGTGAGACTGTGGACAGAGATTTTTTAGTGAGAAAACGCCATAAGGAAACCAACAGCTTTGAATAACTTACGATTAGCAATAAAACAGTCATAAAATATGTTGTCATTATAAGAGGGAAAGCAACCTGTTAGTGTGTGTGTGTAGAAGGAATGGAGAAGGAATTCCAGATCTGGAACTGAAGAGCCTTAAAGTAAACCTAGCTCAAACTAAGGTTTAGTAAAGAGGAAAGGAGAAAGGGCCAAAAAATGTCAGGAAAATGGCCATGTTCAATATACAAAAAAAGGAGTTGGCAGAAATTCCATAACAGTGTGTTTGGCGTAAATACTGGCTGTACAAGAGGTGTGGTAGGATTATAAAGTAAAGGTGACCCTTATTCGTGGAAGGGGTCCAGGTGTGTTAAGTATGAGGGACACCTGAGACATCAATTCTCTGAAATGCTAGTTGACAGTTTCTGTTACCTAGGTGACCTAATTAACAATGGGGAGGTGGGGACTCGAAGTACAAAAGCCAGTAATGGTGGGGTGATGAGTGGAGTGGTGTGTTGTAGGGCGGGGCAGAGGTTAATGTAATGACGGCCAGTTTCTGAATCAAGAAAACAACTTATCCCAGTATTTCACACACACGATAAGGTTTATTTATGTTTTTTATGTTAAATATTTTACACAAATTAAGAATACAGATCAATAATTACATACACACACAATCTAAGGAGACTAGTGGTGGTGGTGGTGATGTGTGCCAGCAAAATTTGTAGTTATTGATTTATTGATATATCCTTACATTAGTATATCAACTTAAGTAATCTTACAGATAAATAATTAAAAACACACGACTAAATATATATAT
>JAOPJW010003435.1:4232458-4244869 GCA_027122535.1 Octopus maya | reverse complement strand
AGTGGGGTTGTTGCTGCATCTTTATATGTTTGTAGTCAAATTTTATTCTTATTTGAAACAGACATTGCGAGCAATGTTGACAAAATCTTATTCTGCAAAGAACCACCGACTTACTTGATTATGTTTTTACATACAGTTTTCACTGTGGGACATACGCTTCATCAGCTGTGTGCAAGAATTTATTTAGGATGAATGATGCAGTATGATATAAGAAGAGGATAATAGAAACATCTGGTCCAGAGGTTCCAATGTATGACTCAACAAAGTTTGTGCTGTTGTGAGAGTTTTGTTGTCAACTGAAAACAGAGGGACTAAAGAATGCTACAGCATTGAAGCAGTCTTCTTGTCCCTCTGTCGCCAGTGAAGTAACCACACTACAATTGCAATAACTCCAACCATACATCAATGTTTGCATATTGCATAAGACCAGATCTGGGTGGCCCTGGGCAGTTCTGGTGTTGCAGTAGAAGGGGCCCAAAACCCCAACAGAACTTGCTTCTCCAACTGATGAGACAAAGGCCTCTAAATTCAGAAATGGAGTACAGCAGTACCCTCAGTATACAAACTGTTTACCCTAAGAAAGATGGAAAAGAGTTAAAAACCAGTACTTTCTGATAACATTGCTGCCCCAAATGCTGCTGCAACACACTTGATGCTACCAGGGAATGGTGGCCAACAACACTGTAGCTTTCTTTGGCTCTTCAGCTACTAACTACAGTATTCACACTGCAAGTTGTAACCATTCCAATTATTCATCAATATTAAACATAACACATACGGTATACACATATGGTGTACTGCTCTCTGCAAATATAATGCATCATGTGTCACCTAAAAAAAAATAATAAAACCTTCAGTATGTCACTTCAGGTTTGCCATCATTGTTTTAGACCAATTTAAGAGGAAGTCCTTTAGTGATTTACAAGGATTCTTTCATCAGCAACCTTCAAACATTAAACTCGAATACATGATGTTTCCTCTCTCTTATTCTGTTATTGCTCCTACCATGGCTTCTGCTCTTATCCTTACCATTTATATACCTTTTGTTGCTCTTACCAAAGAGTTCCATCACCAGGAACACATACTAAGCACTTCGTGCAACCCTTTGTTTGGAATCCATTTCTATCCATATTGGATAGACTGATGAAGACTGTTATTTTCTTCAATGGTAGTGGAAGAATGGTCTCAGGTGCGTTGATAGCTGTAACGCTATCAAATAATGATAGTCTTAGAGTTATCTTCACAACATTTAGTGTTTGTGGATGTATTTATTTATTTATTTATTTAATACTTATTTTGTTTAATAATTGTGTCTGTTATAACATGTTTTTGAAATAGACTAAAATGGTTTCAGACTAAAGTAATTTTATTCCAAAACATGTCAGTCTGGGTAATTACTTAAGATTAAAACTATTATTTCTGCAACTCACTGTTTTTTTTCTACAATAAATGAATTGCAGCTAAATGTCTCTTCCATTAGCCAAGCAGCCATGAAACAATTAGCTACATTATCATTAAATCAAACCATGACAAATTATATGTTAAGCGCTTTTGATACACTCTGATTTGCAGAGGTACAGAATAAAGTATGCGATGCTCAGATTTTATTAAGAAATCCTGTCTAATACTGCTGTAACAATTAAAACAACGGAATTTTTATTTATTCATTTATTTTAAAAATTGGTGCTTCGAGTAATATCAATTCTAGCACAAGCGTTCATAACCAGTTTGAGGATAACACAGAGCTTTGACATGCTTATTCCGATTGCGTTTCCCTTGTGTAAAGACAATTTGTCAGAGAGCAAAGGAATGAGAATGTTTCCCAGTAGAGTATCGTTGCCAGATAACGTATCGGGAAGCTGGTTTAACTATCAACTGACACAATGATAAAACATATTCTTCCTCAGGTGATGATAGGTATCCCAGTAAGCAAGAACTTCTGTTAGCCCACCTACAGCACTGACTTCCAGATGGCTCTTATAAGAATCTATAAACCGTGTAGGAAAATTCTCTTTTCTATCACTAATCTCCGTGGACTATATAGTCCAGCTTTCTTTCAGCCATAAAACTAGCATAACAGCTCCAGGATCTAACTCTGTGGCATTTCAAGATAGCTAATTGATAGGAAATCCACTAACGAAAATCACGCATCGTATTCTTCATTGAGACACGAAATCTCACGCCCTCTAACTCTAACCTATACCTGCTGCCCAGGATATCCTCTGCATATTTGAATATTCACATTAAATATCACTTAGTTCTATCACCTGAATTTCAGCAACATAATTTTCCACTTCCAGTAGCTGAATGCCTCGCTTCCTCATTCCATTACGTTCATCGATTATTTCTACTGCTATGTAAATTCCTCCAACGAGTGTCAGTCACTGTCGTTTCACACCTTGTATTGAGGACATTTATCACATCTCACATTCTCAATACTCATACACGATTTTGTTGTAGCTCTGAATCATTTAAAAATTCTGAAATGTGCCCATTCTTACTGCTAACAGATACACCAATGCATCTAAACCCGGTCTCTATACAACCATCACCATCTCAATATTTATCCGATTATCTGATTACTATCAAATCAAAGCAATGTACTTCAATTCCTATCGCATAACAGCTCCGGGATCAAACTCTTTGGCATTTCAAGATAGCTAATTGATAGGAAATCCACTAGTTTTATGGCAGCTACTCTTGATTGTAAATCCAGTTGATTCTCGACCCATGTATCACAGCTAAGTCGGTGACCAAAACTATCCTTATAACCACATTTACCTATAGCATTCACACAGCTAAAACTTATAATCCCAAATATCCAAATGATTTACCTGTATATGTAGAGAGATTGACCACTAACTGCCACATCTGGAGGAAATCATTTACTTTCACAAACGAGATGCTTTTTCTTATCACAGCCTTCTAGCGCTCCAAAAACGTTTTCCTTTAAGGACGTTTTTCATTCGGAGGAACAAAAAGTCGCAGGGAAAACGATCGGGTGAATAGTGAGAGTGGGTAAGCGGGGTAATGCCGTTGTTGGTCAAAAACTACCTCACGCCCAAGGCCATGTGCGCGGGCGCATTGTCGTGATGAAATTACCACTCTCACTTTGTCACAGGTCGGGGCTTTTTCGTTTCACTGCGTCTCGCTTCAGAACTGCTTATCTCTCTCCTACTTTCTTTCTACCTTATAGATCGCTCCTTACGGGACTTTACTCCTCGGAACTGGTAGTTCTGCCATCTCCACTCAAGCTCACATGACTAATTCATTCCCTTCCTCGCGAAATTCATGTGCGCCACTTCTTGCCCTTGTATTAACCAGTTCTTCCAGTCCTATCTTCTCAGAATGTCATTCTTCAAAAATTTCCTTCTAAACCATGTTTTCCTTAGAACCTTCAACTTGTAGCTAGCTTTTTAATTGTTTATTGCGATTATTTTTGTCTGCATTCATATTCTTTTCTGTTTCTCTGCTTTTTTGTTTTGTTTTTTTTTAAACTCTTCCTGTAAGGGAGGAGCTGGTTTCTAACAAAGATACAAAGTTCTACTGTTGGAATATAAATAACAAAAGGAAATTCACATTTTTTAACTCCAACCAGGCTTGCATATTTTTACTGGTCCACGTATAGATTGTGTTTGTATCATGAGTGTCAACTGGTTGATTTATTTTTTGAAAGCCATTGTTTTTCCAAGGCAACTAGTCGCAAAACCAGGAGCACCAGTTATTATTGGCATAAATGTGAATTCATAATAGGATTTATAGATGCTGCTGAAGGTGTCAAAGCAGTTGTTCCTAGTCATCTTTCTCTTTGATTCTCGAAGAGATATTCACATCAACAAAGCAACTGACCTCTATGACGGTACATATTTTTCTTGTCCATCTGTGTCATACAACGATATGCAGCCAGTTATGTTTGCACTTGGTAGAAGTTTTGATGGGAATTTTTTTTACCAATATTCCTTGTTTTCATGTTTGTGTATCTATATATTTATGTATTTGCAAGTATTTCTCCCTTTCTTTCTTTCTCTCTCCGTCTCTCTCTCCCTTTTTGTATAAATTTGTGCACACATATACGTACATGCACACACATATCTATCTATCTATCTATCTATCTATCTATGTGTCTGTCTGTCTGTCTGTCCATCCATCCGTCCGTCTGCTCATCTGTCAATCTGTCTATCTATCTATCTATCTATGTGTCTGTCTGTCTGTCCATCCATCCGTCCGTCCGCTCGTCTGTCTATCTATCTATCTATCTATCTGTCTGTCTGTCCATCCATCCGTCCATCCGCTCGTCTGTCAATCTGTCTATCTATCTATGTATCTATATATCTATCTGTGTCTGTCTGTCCATCCATCCGTCCGTCCGCTCGTCTGTCAATCTGTCTATCTATCTATCTATCTATACACACATGCACACAGACACGCGCGCGCGCGCATATACATATGTGTGTATATAAATACAGTGTACATTTAAACACATAAGAGATGACCATAATAGGAGATCTAACACGCTAGAAGGAGTAGTCAAAATCCAAACCACTATTAGGAGTAATTTCGAAGGGAATGAAAACTAAACATATTTACCATCTTTCTCCTGGACCATTTATATGCTAATCTTGGCGCTCCTTCTGATGAGAAGTTTGCCTAGCAAATTACTTTTATTTGCTAAATAGAGTGTGAAACCATGGTCCAGAAGAAAGATGTTAAATAGCTTTATCTTTCATTCCCTTCAAAATTACTCCTAATAGTGGTTTGGATTTTGACTACTCCTTCTAGCGTGTTAGATGTCTTATTATGGCCATCTCTTATGCGTTTAAATGTACACCGTATTTATATGAATAATATATAGTCTATTGACTAGTTTTCTACATGCTAGGCCACTGGTAGTAAATATTTCTAAAATTTTTCCTATCCTGATATTTATTAATATGTATATATGTACATATATACATACATATATGTATATATATATGTATATATGTATATGTATATATATATACATATATATATGTATATATATATATGTGTGTGTGTGTGTGTGTATATATATATATACACATATATATGTATCTATATATCAATCTGACTATCTATCTATCTATTTGTGTGTGTTTGTGTGTATCTCTCTCTCTCTCTCTCTCTCTCTATATATATATATATACATACATACATGCAAATTTAGTCAATGATTGCCTGCCAGAGTTGTTGTTGTTTTTGTTGTCCTTGTTGAGTAAGCTTATAATCTAAAGTATTTGGGGCGTCCTTTGGGACGACCTAGAAAGATAAAATATTCATCTTTTTTTTTTCTTTCCAAACCTAAGATATCTAAGATTGCATCACAGAACAACATTTCGTTTTTAATGTCTCTAGTGTGGGATTTGAAGAGTGGTGAATTGGCTGCTATTTCACATAGATGGAGTATCCAGGTAGGCGCTTCTTTGTTAATTAAGCATTATAGTTTCGGATGCTAAAGAGGAATTACTTCGATTCTAAATCGTAACCTAATCATGAGTGAAGCAAATAAGATTTGCTTCCTCTAATATAAATATTAGATGTCTAATACTATAGATATTTGGAGATGAACCACTCAGATCTTCATTATTCCGTATTGTTTGGAATACGCTTTTGATAAATATTAGACTATTGAAACAAATATTAGTCTGGTATTGTGAAAAATTAAGGTAGCTACAACAAAATACAACTACGAGGAGTAGATTATGGTTCAACTTTTGCTGACACTCACTGTTTTTGTTACTAGCTATGTTTCAACCATGACACAATGTATATTTGAATAAGCCAC
This sequence comes from Octopus maya, assembly GCA_027122535.1. Classification (NCBI taxonomy): domain Eukaryota; kingdom Metazoa; phylum Mollusca; class Cephalopoda; order Octopoda; family Octopodidae; genus Octopus; species Octopus maya. The sequence goes on along the minus strand of JAOPJW010003435.1, from coordinate 4,239,066 downwards.
GCTCACTGCAATAGTAGTGAAATACATGCTGTTTCAAAAGATAAGCTAAGTTCTAAGGTACATCTCACTGATGCTCTGGGATCTCATTAGTGATCTCTCTAGGGTCTCAGTGGGGGGTTTGGGTCTTTCAACACCAGATTCCCTCGACCATTTAACTAAACCGAGGTTGATAAAATCCTTGCTTGCATCCCAGTTAGTAGCCTTCGTTATCCAGACACCTCGTGGCTTTCTCTGCAGCTTCAGTAATAGAATTTGTGGCCCTCGTCTTTGCTGCTCCGGTAACTCCAACTCGATTTACAGCTTTGCAGAATGAATGCATCCAAATACCTGGCAGTCCTCAATTGCTTCATAATCTATAATCTCAAATGTTTATCAATATTTTATAAAACGAACATATTTAATTTGATATTTGCACAAATTAGGGATCCATTCAACTTGAAAATCTGTATTTGTTATCTAAAATTGTTTATCATTGGCTCTTAATGTATATTTGCGTTTAAAGTGGTGAGTTGGCAGAATCGTTAGCACGCCGGACAAAATACTTAGCAACATTTCATCCGTCTTCACATTCTGAGATTAAATTCCGCCGACGTCGACTTTACTTTTCATCCTTTCGGTCGATAAAATAAGTACCAGTTGAGTACCGTGGGCAATGCAATCGACTTACCCCTCTCCGAAATTGCTGGCCTTGCGCCAAAATTCGAAATCAGTATGTATTTGTATCTATGCATAGATATATACACATGTATGTATGTCTGCCTGTCTGTTTGTTTGTATGCATCTGCATATGTGCTTTTTATATATGCATCTGCAATGAGCAACCGATTTCCAGAAACGCTTACAGTATAGTTTGCCTCCCAAATTCCTATAAAAGTGAAGTTACCTTTGCCTTCCTCCCTAACTCCTTCCCTTTTCATTTTTTTCCGTCTTCCGTCTCTTCCGTTATCCATCCATCCATATCTACATACACACATTGAGATTTACTCACGCTCTATTAAAGTTCCGTGAACATCTTTCTATTGGTTAGATGGAGCAGTTAAAACAATTACTGTTACAAAGTTCACACAAACTTAACCATTTTTGACAACAGGCTATTTTTACTAGTTCAATTATTACCTCCGTCTTCGCTAAGGCAGAGCTATTGTTTTTCAGTCATGTTTGCCTGCTTGTTTGTTTGTCAGTGGACAAGATATCTCAACAATCACTGGATGGATTCGAATGAAACTTTCAGGGATGTTTGGGATCGATCCGGTACCGGACAAAAATTCTGGATAATTTTCCGTTTTTTTTTTTGTTTTTTTTTTACTTAATTTTTGAGAGCGGTCAGATTCATTTTTAGTATGTGAGAGAAGTTGAGTTTATTTCAGATATTCTCATTTTTAAAAAAATCATCAGCTAATCGTTGAGAGGATGTTGGTATTGCCTTGGCGGAGGTTTGCGCTGAGTGCTCTTGTTTTTAGTAGCTTAATCATAGTCTTACTTGTGAAAGCAACGAACATGCGTTTCAAATGATCAACTACGTAACATTTTAAAAAAAAGATTTTATTTAAAAACTACTCGTTGGAATTCAATGAAATTTCCACAGAGTGATGGTAATAGTTATATGCATGTGGTGCGTAAAAAAACATGAGGTTTTACACAAGAGTAAACAAACCGCGACCATTTGCATGATTTCCACGAACTTTCAGTGTTTCAAATTATTAACGAGTGTTCTGATTATCATGTAATTATGGGTCGTAATGTGACTTAACTGCTTCAGAGAAATCTGGTATTACTTCTGAACTTGCGAAACGTATATCAACATTAGAAATATCTAAAATAATGGGAAGATATCACCAAACTGGGAAAAGATTTGCTACAGCTCCTACGAAGATACGTAAGAGAGTCTACAAGTGTCAGTCGAGGGTTGTTTCGCAGCAAATTTTGCTGCAACAGGCTTATCCCACAGAGAACTTTTCCGGTTACTTTTGGGTATCTCCTCACACACACACACACACACACACATGTGGTGGTTGTCTACTCCTTATGCAGAGTTTGACCATCTCCTGTACCTACATCTTAGAACTATCATGGCATCTGATGTAGCTTTTTAAACCAGACTGAAAAGACAACTGCATAGATTGCATATCCAATTTTGACCACCAAGAGTTTCAGTTAAGTTTTGATCTTTGTGAATCTTAAACGAAATCCCTAACAAAAGCATATCAATCCTTGCTACATTCAGTATATTTTGGGGTTCACGGATTTGCCGTCTTTCAATACTAATAGTGGATTTTATTTTTTGTTGGATGTAAGTTTCACTAATAGTCCTGTGAAATTTTGTTGCTTGAGGACTATAGGATATACCAGAAGAGTCTCTGTTAGTTTCATGCATATTTCTCTGTATTCTCTTAAGTATGCGTATACGAATTATAACTAGCATATGAGCTACTAGAACAAAGACGAATGCAGCAAAGCATTCAAAACTATGGCATAATGAGTAGTATAAAGTGTATCATTTATATCTTCAGAAAATAGGCACTCTTCACCAAAGAAATCATGTGAAGGGATCTCTATGTTTTGCGTGCTATGAATAACAAGTACTGGCAACTTGAAGATAAGAGACAAACATAAAACTAATACTAAAATACTTGGCGACTTTTCATGCAAAAAGTATCGATTACCGTATTGACATACTCGCACACATGTATCAACTGCTATAATGAATACAATGAAGGATGAATTGGATAATCCTATTGTAATAATAAAACACATCAAGCGACACACATCCTCAGTGTGAAAGTTCAAAGGAAAACATAAAATTACAATTTCCAATAAAATACGTATGAGGCAAGTTAAAAAATCACAAAAGGAAAACGCTGTCAGGAACAGTTTCCTCGAATTTATAATAATATACATATACATAACAATACTAATTCCAATATCCCCGTTCACCATAATAATTCCCATAAAGATAAATGCAGGAAAATAGGTGTCCACCAGTACATCAATCAACCGTTGCAAGATGTTGGCAGTCATTTTTGACATTTCTTCTGTTTGTATCAACTTCCATGGAATCCGTTTTCAATTTTGGTGTTCTCTTTGAGATCAGTAGAAACTATCTGGAAAGATGAAATAAAAATTATAAACACATGCATGTAAATATTGAAATTATAGGAAAGAACTGGTTAGGAAATTATTTATCAAAGAAAACGGATTGCCACGGAAGTAGTTTAGTTAAATTTTCTATCAATATTAACCGATGGTTTTGTTATAGAATAAAAACAGATTGTAATTAAACAGAATATTAAACCGGCAGTTTAACATTCTGTGTGATAAAGGATGATTTATGTTTTAATGAGTTTAATAATAGTTTACCATTTCATCATTAGACTTTCTGATATTTTTGAGGAAACCAAAAATTACTGAATTCTTCATTTCAAATTCGAAATGTGGTTTGAGTAGTAGATTTTAGTCATTGTAACATTAGAATACAATTCCTCGTAACTAATGAAAGAATAACACTATAGGTTACTGCACTTAAACATCTGGCATATACAGCTACAGAAAAATCAGTTTCCCCTGAGAAAACTGGTTTTTCTGTAGCAGTGTGCGTATCTCTTATAGTGTGAGTTGTGTATGCTTAAGAAATTGTCCTATTCAAGAGCATTAAATAGTTCCTTCTACTTTTGTTTTAGTTCTTATTCAGAATTATTGATTTCTTATTCATGTAGACTGCATTGTGTCATATGTGAACTACATTTCGCTTGTAAGTTCCATTTCTGGAATAGCCTAGAATGTTTTCCATGTCTGGCATACTATACACTTGGTGCACTTTTTCACGCCACAGGCTGCTCGGACGTTCTCCCATGCGAAGAAAATAAAGCTTAAATTTCTTTGAGTTTAGTTACTGGATTCTATTCTGCTATGAAATAAGGCATGAATGTCGTGACATCGTGTGTTATCGTTTACTATGAATGTACGGTATTTGTAACAAATAAATATTTTCTGTATTGTGATAATTTCTTTTTGTCTTTCTGCTAATTATATTTCAGTTTCCTAAGTAATTAGTGATATATGTTTATTTCCCTTGTATGTCGTTTCTATTTTTGCACTCTTGTGAAGGTACCCTGGTAATTCCTGTTGAAACGGGATACGTTATTACTAATGAAATAAATGTGAACTATTCATGTTCATTGCATTCTCTTTGCCTTAAAAAGATGTACCATCACATTATGAAATATTAAGGAAAAGGATTTTGCCCATTAAGAATCACAGACACGAGTATCGTCAAACACTCTAAAGACAGGTAGTCGTATGAACAATGGAGAAATGCCTTGCAGTATTTATTCCTGTTTCTGTGTTATGAGTTCAAATGTTGCTGAAGTCACCTTTTCCTTTTATCTTTCTGGGGTCGATGAAGGAATAACTTAAGGTGATGGAGTGGTGCACTTATTTTTAAGCGTCGGAATGGTGCACAAGAATATGAAATCAAATGACTAAAACATTCCGTGTGTATTTTTATCGCTTGTGCATTTGTTATACTCTATTATGAACAAAATCTACACTCACTATTATACTCAGAAGGTCATAATCGAGAAAATGAACCATTCGACGATTAAACCAACGAAATCCTGAACACCAGAGCTGTGAAACCTTTGTTTTTTTAATTTCTGATTTCAATAATCTTAAAAATAAATTTAAAAAATACAAAAACATAACCCGAGTAATAAATAACTTAATTTCAAATTTAGGCAAAAGACCAGTAATTTTGAGAAGAACAAAATTGATAGCATCGATTAACTGGTACTTTGTTTTATCGGCTCTAGAAAGGAACAAATGCAAAGCTGGCACTGGTACATAGAAAGCATCAGATGAATTACAAGGTATTTCCACTGACGTTCTAATGATTTTGCCGGCTCATCGCCTAACACAACAACAGCAAAATGAAATGAATAATAAGCTTATTATACAACAAGCTTAGTAAACAAAAATCATAAATCAAATATTACGAGCTATTTTGCTTAAATATTACATGCCCGACGGAACAGATAGAAAGAAGTATAGATTTTTTTTCTTCCTGTTCCTTTTCTAGTTACTCCTCCATTAACTCTTACATATACTTTATAAAGATCTCTCGAAATTCTATATGCATTCCAGTTCCCTAATATGATAATGAGAGAGTGCTTTTTATATATTTGTATATATATATTTGCCCAAAATCACAGAGTAGGAGAAAGGGTAGTATAAGTGAAGGGAGAGGAGAGAAAATAGTAATTCAGTAAAGGAAAAGTAGTGAGAGTGATAGCCCTGACTGAGAGAGAGCGAAAGAAAGTAATAGCAATGAGAGAAAGGAAGAGGTGAAAAAAAAATCACCGTTTCAACTGTGTGTGAGAATATGTGTGTATATGTAAAAGAAAGGTATGTGAGCGCGCGCGCGCGCGCGTGTGTGTGTGTACGTTTGTGTGTCTGTGTATGTGCAATGGAAATAGGATGATGAACGTTCAACGCTGAAAAGAAAAATCAAACAGCATTTCAACACTGTTCGAGTATATGTGTGCATGTACAAGGGAAGTATGTCAATGTTTGTATCTGTGATTATTATGTACCTTATCTAATCCCTTATTTATAAATAAAATACTACAATTAGCTGTCATTTTTGACGGCACGGAGTGAGTTAGTGTAATTTATAAAACAACGCTCCATATTTATAAAGATTTAAATTGTTCATACAGTGACAATAAAATGAAACTTAAATATCCTTTCCTCGGTCCTTGCTAAGCCCTTTCTCGTCCCTAAACTGCTTCAAATGTCTCTTTTATACAGCTTCTTCAACTAAATAATGTTTGAGCTTTGTTTTCTCGTCACATTTAAACTAGTTCACGCATATGCCCCGCAGACAGAAACACTTGTACGAACACAAACTAACTTTTGATTAAACTTTCCACTGAAATCATAAATCCACATCTTTGGTTCAGTCATTAGACTGCGACCATGCTGGGATAATGCGTTGTGGGAGTTTTAGTCGACTGAAATGACTGTAGTACTTAGTTTTTGTTAAGCCTGGTACTTATCCTATCAGTCTCTTTGTCGAACCGCTAATTTGCAGGGACGTAAACACAGCAACACTGGTTTCAAGCGGCGGTAGGGTCACACACACACACGTATGTATGTATGTATGCATGTATGTATGTATGTATGCATACATGTATGTATATATACGACGGGCTTCACTCACAAAGTCTTGGTCGCCTCGAAGCTATAATAAATGATACTTGCCCAAGGTGCAATGCATTGAGACTGAACCCAGAACCATGCGGTTGGGAAGCACACTTCTTACCACATAGCCACGCGGTTTGTGTTAATTTATGCAACGTTCATGAAATTCAGTGTGTGTTACTTAAAAGAAAACATTGTGTTGATATGTGTTTTCGATAGCCTACATTTTTAACAATTCTTACGAGCATCGATACTTTTGATCTCCGTAACTTGTTTTATATTATTTAAAAAGGGGTTTTACATATCCAGTGAGGGTGGGGGGGAAATTTTGTTAGGAGAAGTTTCAGGTGTGGAAGCAAGGGCTAGAATTAAAGGGCCTTAGAGTCAACCTAGCTAAAACCAAAATTCTA
>JAOPJW010003435.1:3519413-3532496 GCA_027122535.1 Octopus maya | reverse complement strand
AAAGAATACACTGCATGTAGTTGCTGAAGTAGTGATGACTGAATCACTATGTTGTTATACACTAGTGCACATGAGTAGGCATGAAAAATTAGCATAGACTGTATTTAATTACCCAGACAAACTAATCAAGTCAACATTGCAATGTGTGTGTGTACTAGAGCATGATTGCTTAATGATTCTCACTCTGATGCCTTCAAACTAGTTGAGAATCTATGGTCACAGTTGAGTGGCTAGTTTTAATAAAAGGACAGAGAATCATGTTGTTGTTGTTGTTGTACCTACTGTTTAGCCCCAGGTTAGTATTGATCAAACAGACTTATGATCAAGGGCATTCCAGCACTGACCATCCTATTTTGTATATCAGAAACTACTACTTTATTCAGTTTCCATCTAAGAGAGTAGGGGTCAGATTTTTGGTGAATTTGGCTGCCATTTTTGGAAGGCCAGATGACTATACACAAGCTGCTTTGTTGCTTAACCCAGATCAGATCCATCCAGCAGACCTACGACCAAAGATATTCCATCCATGATTTACCACAGACAGCATTTACTATTTATAAGAATTTAATTAATTATGATTTTCAAAATCAGATGTTTAATGTGTTTCCCCCTTTTTTTTTTTTTTTTCCTAAATAGAATTTGCCATTTAGATGACAGGTTTCATCAATATTTGGGCACAAATAGTAAAATTTGTGTTTTGCTGATGAGATCAAAATTAGGCTGAAACATGCCAGAGTTGTCTCCAATACTTGCCGAAAAATAATTCTAATCAATGACTAATAATACTTCTTTTTCTTTTTCTTCACCATATCACATGAAATGTGATGCTTGCTAAAGTAACATGTGAGCTCTAATTTACAATTCTCAGCTGAGTGATAACTATATTTAAGGAAACGTCTCTTGTTAATAACTCATGACTTCAAAGTTGAATTATTTCAGTTAGAATTAGGAAGCCAAGGTATAAAACTTTTCAGATATTTGCATCACTGTCCAACCCTAACATAATTTAAACAACAATTAGAAAAGGATAAGAAAAAAATGCAGGAAGAAAGAAGAGGAGAATGACTTCTGAAATGAATAATAAAAAAAATAATAAAATCAAAACAATAAACAAAAGAAATCACAACAACACTTGAACAATTATTTTACAAAGAGAGAGTGAAGAATAACCTAATCTCCACAGTATACATATCTTTAAGCAAGTATTTCTATAATAGATGATAGGTTAAAGACACGTATGCCTTTCAAATAGAGATGTTAGTGGATTTCTGTAAAAACGATCAAAGAAATCTTTCTCTTTCATTTTGTCTTTCTCTTTCTCACTCACACACAACATCTTTCTCTCTTTATTCTTTTGTCTTTCTTCACCTCATTCACACACAATCTTTCTTTCACCTCATGTTTTATGTTTTTCCATCTCACTCACACACATCTCTCTCTCTCTCTTTCCCTCTCTCTTTATCACTCAGTACTTTTGTCTTTTCCATCTCACACACACACAACACATCTCTCTTTCTCTCTCTCTCTCTCTTTCTCTCTCTCTCTCTCTATTCATTTGTTTTTCTCCGTCTCACTCACACAACCTCTCTTTCCTTCACACATTTGTTCTTCATTTTTGTCTCTTTCTCACACATGCAACATTATACGCATACACTCCCCCTCCCCTCCCCCTCTCTTTGTTTATCTTTTCATCCTCCTGTTTGTTTCTCACCTAATCTCTTTTGAAAATGTTTACTGAGATCATACGTCTACATTAGCAAAGCAGCAATAATTGATTGTTGCCTAATTTTTAGTAGTGATGCTGTTATAATGTGTAAAAGAGCATTTGATGAACACCATACAATTGAGAAAAACTGAGAGGAACAAGTACGACAAGATGGAAATATATTTAGATTGCAAGAATCCTACTTCGAGTTGTCCAACAGTCAATATCTTATTTCTTAATTGCCCACAAGGGGCTACACACAGAGGGGACAAACAAGGACAGACAAAAGGCTTAAGACGATTATATCGACCCCAGTGTATAACTGGTACTTATTTAATCGACCCTGAAAGGATGAAAAGCAAAGTCAAGCTCGGCGGAATTTGAACTCAGAGCGTAGCAGTAGACGAAATACCGCTCAGCACTTTGCCGGGTGTGCTAACGTTTCTGCCAGTTTGCTTGCCAACAGTCAATATCTGTCAATCCAATTGCTTGATTATCTGTGTGAGTGAGTGTGTGTGTTGTGTGTGTGTGTATGTGTGTGTGCATGCATGTATACATGCAAATATGCATACATGACTTCCCCACTGATATATTCTGATCTCCAATGAAAAGTTTTGCTTTTGCTTTTGCTTCTGGGATAGAAACCAGCTCTTTCTGCATTGAAGAAAAATTCGAAAGCAACACTAATACATACATTATATTAATACATGTATCTGTGCGTGTGTGTGTGTGTGTGTATGTGTGTGTTTGTGTATGTGTGTGTGCGTGTGTGCGTGCATGCGTGTGTAGATGGATGGATGGACAGACAGACAGACAGACAGATAGATAGATAGATGTAAATTCTTTTAGAAAGAATTCTTGATACTGTCGTAATATTTCAAGAAAGATTTTCATAAATTAAGTAGATTTTCATATATTAAAAATGTCAAGTGCTTCACGATCAGCCTACAAACAGATTACAATCAAATTGCACTTAATCAGGATGTACTGCAATCTCAAAGTCACAATCATTGTGTGTGATCTGAGAATCCAATTCAAGGGTTGGTATAGCTTTCAATCACAAATTTAGGTGCTAGAACATCCAGGATCTTCCGTTTCTATATTACTAGATAACTTTCATATCTTAACTTTAGTAAATAGCGCCTCATTGTTTTAGCTTCTTCCAATGACTCATTTGTTCAATAGAAGCAATTTTGTTTTTGCTGGATTGCCTCAAGCTCTGCTGTTAGCTGAATGTTATGTGTTGACTATAATTGGAAGTGACTGTCCAAGTGACTGAGAATAAATGTCTGTTACAGAACTAATGTTTTTTTTATCTCCCTAGTTCTCAATGATCTCAGAATCCAACCAACAAATCACCTGCATATTGTAGCCATCTTAGTTACATGCACACAGAAGGGTGTATCATTACTCATTTGAATTCTCAGGTCATACACATTGACGGTGACTTTGAGATTGCAATACACTCTGATCTTGTGTATTTTGATTACAATCTGCTTGTGGGCTGATGGTAAAGCACTTGACATTTTTTCAGCAGTGAACTATGCTGTATCCTCCAGCCCACTTGTCTTTTATAATTTTGCACTATCATCAGGATTCTTGACTGCCTGTGATAATTTTGTACAGTTATCTTAGTATAAAAACTGTGCTTGAGAAGACATGTCATGCTAAATGAAATTGTAGTCATGCCCAGTGCCAGTGACATGCAAAAGGTATCCATGCTATTGACATGTGAGAGGCACCCATGCCAGTGACATGTGAGAGGCGCCCATGTTGGTGACATGTGAAAAGCACATAGTACACTCTGAGGAGTGGTTGGCATTAGGAATGACATCCAGCCATAGAAACCAAGCCAGAACAGACTGGAACCTTTTGCAGCTCTCCAGCTCCAGTCAAACAGTCTTACCCATGCCAGCATGGAAAACAGATGCTAAGTGATGATAACAATCTTTCCACATATTTACAGGACATTATGTCATTCTCATGTTACCTTCTTCTCCAAGTCGAACTGGAAAATATCAATGAGAGCTAATGCAATGAGGGTTATCCTCAGTCCTATCGATCTTGTCCATCTTAAAATTTCTTTGGCTACAGGCACCAAGCAAAAGAAAACTACTTGCCCTTTCTGGGTAAAAAAGAAAAAGAAAGCACTGGGTAGATCCTCACGATGGATTGACTGATGGGCAAATTCATCCTACACAGGACAACACCTGAAGGTGGAAGAACAAATTCTTTTATTCACTGCATTTATAAGAAGGGGTAGCACCCATGGTTTTTATAAGCTCTTTTCATTTGACTGAGATCGATGCCATTAATGTTCTGCTGGGCAATACTAGTGAAGAGGCATGAATGGTGGTGGTGGGAGGGGAGTGGTCCATAGATGAAGGGAAAACTGAGCATAGTGATTAGTATGTGACATAGTAGGGGTAGCAACAATACACATCAAAGGTGATTAGATGAGGAGAGACAAGCTGGCTGGGAAGATGTGTGGGGTAGTATGAGTCTCACCAGGTCTAAGAAACAGAACTGAAGAAATGTGTGCAGAATGGCTTCATTGCTCAGCAAACATCTTGGACAACAGAATTTATCCTGTAATGGTAATGTGGTAATGTCTCCCATCCTTTGCAGCAGCTTAGCCATGTCTGGGATTTCTAGACATTCTCTATAGTCCATTGGTTGAAAGTCCTCCACAATAGGATGTTCAGTTGGTCACTTTCAGTGACCAGATAAGAGAATTTGACTAATGACAAACATATTAGATTAATTAATACTTTAAACTAAATTAAATACTAAAAATAAAATAATAGCTATTAATATCAGATCTGTTCCAGTAATAAGTTACAGTTATGGTATTCTCAACTGAAAGTTAAGTGTATTGGCAAGACTAGAAAATGAGGAAAGTGATAACAGCATTAAAATACATAACCAAAACGCCAAGAGTGAAAGATTATATGTTGACAAATAAGCTATCATAAAATATTTACGGCAAGACTGAAAAAAATGTTTGAAAGAATAAAAGAATACTAACTAGAAAAAATTGCTAAAATGATGAAAACAAAAAAAGAAAAGAAAAATGTTTTTTTACATGAAGATAACAGAAGATATATAAAGAAGACTGATTTAACAAATAATTGTGAAGATGGAGAAATAATAACAAAAAATATTTAAGAAACTAACAAGAGTATAAAATGCCATGCTGAACTGGCAAAAAAGATAAAAATCACATATAGCCAATAACATTTGTCAAAATAAAAATGAATAAATAAAAATCTCTGCACTGCTGAGAAGCCCAGGATTGATAACTGAGACAAGATTGATTTTGTTTAAAGCATAAGACAAAAGCCTTCACACCAGAAACTACATACAACTTTAATGAAGCTGGTATAAAAAATAACTAAGATATATTTAGTAGGTTATAAAGAAAATATCAATCATATTGTTTACTGTGACCCAGTTCTAGCCAAACCAGTAGTATATGAACAGGTACAACAGAATTATAAAATTTTTGTGTCAGTCACATAACATTATTTTCCTTGTATAAGTTCTCAAGAAGTAGAATATGCTTTCTATTTTTCCTTTTGGGGTTGAAATAATCATTTAATGTTCAGTTTCGAGTTAAGATTATGGATTAAATCAGTTAAAGTATTTTATTCCATATTGTATTTATGAAAAGGATTTTCTTTTCACCTATCATTTCTATTAGTGTTCAATGTAAAGCATAGCATAACAGTTCAAATCTACTTAAAGATCTTCCTTCATCTATAGCTAGATCCCATCTCTAGTTGTTGCTTGGAGATGGGTCCTGACTTTATGGCCTGTAACTCTAAAGCTGATGTTAGTTTCATCCTTTCCAAGCAAAAGCTCACCAGTTTGAATGAATTTTCTCAGTGAAAAACATTTATCAATAAATCAGATTTAATACAAAGAAAACCATACTTATCGAATAGCAAGAAAAAGACGACATCACAAAGGCACAATACAAAAGCTCTCAGTGAATAAGAAAGTGACTATATGCTGGGACATGCAAGTTCACATACACAAGGAGATTAAGGTAAATTCCACTGATTATTGACAAAGACTGCCAGTAAAGTAATTTCTCCAAATAAATGTATCAATTCCATGTACAACAATATGTTTCTATAAAAATTTTTTAAAAAAACTATTAAAAAGAGCATTTTCCAAACACAAAGAGCTGAAAACAGAACTATCCAAAACTTGTGTTGGAAATGATGAAAATATTTAAGTCAAAGCCCAACACTGCTTACATGGGTCAATGCAATGCTTACTCACTTTCAAATATGGATAATGCAAAAAATATAGCATTAATAGATATTACACACATACTTTCAACACAAAAACTGACATATCTAAGGTACAGGAAGATAAGCTCAGTTGTACAATGAAAACATACAAAACTATTGAAACATTATAACAATAATAATAATAATTATAATAATAATTGCCAAGGATTGGTGCTAAACCTCTTCTTGTTCATCATAGTCCTCCAGGCAATAACAGAGGAATTTAAGACAGGCTGACTCTGGGAGCTCCTCTATGCTAATGACCTTGCTCTTATAGCTGATTCACTACCTGAGCTAGAGAAGAAGTTCCAGGTATGGAAACAAGGTCTAGAATCAAAGGGCCTTAGAGTTAACCTAGCAAAATCCAAAGTTCTAGTAAGTAGGAAGGCAGACAAATCACATATCCCCTTAAGTAGACAACCCAGTTCAATCTGTAGAAAAGATGTAGGTAGAAACTCCATAAGATGCACCTAATGTAAGCTTTGAGCATACAAAAGGTACAGCAACATTAAAGAAGGGGAAACCAACTTTAATATGTGGAAGGTACACAGGCATAATAAATGCTGAATATGTGCAGAAAATAGACTCTGTCAACTGCCAGGGGGACAAGCTAGAGGCAGTAGACAGTTTCTGGTAACTAAGCCACCAGGTTAGTAGTACAGGTGGTTGTTCTTAAAGCATAGCTGTGAGAATAAGATTAGGCTGGGCAAAGTTCAGAGAGCTCCTACCCCAGCTGGCAGCAAAGGGCCTCTTTCTCAGAGTGAAAAGCAGATTGTTTGATGCCTGTGTGCAAACAGCTATGATGTATGGCAGTGAAACATGGGTTATGACAGCCGAGGATGCGTAAGCTTCAGAGAAATGAAACCAGTATGCTTCATTGGGTGTACAATGTCAGTGTACATGTTTAAGAGTGTGTAAGCATCTTGAGAGAAAAGTTAGGGATAAGAGGAATCAGATGTAGTATGCAAGAGAGACAACTGCGCTGGTATGGTCATGTGATGTGTATGGACGAGGACAGTTATGTAAAGAAGTGCTGATCTTTAACTGTGGAGGGAACCTGTGGTAGAGGTAAACCCAGGAAGACATGGGATAAGGTGGTGAAACTTAACCTTCGAACTTAGAACCTCACAGAGGCAATGACTAGTGACTGAAACCTTTGGTGATGTGCTCTGCTTAAGAGGACCCATCAAGCCAAGTGCACCTGTGCTGGTGGCACGTAAAAAAAAATCAACCATTGAATATCAGGCTTCAGGGAGGAAAAGTGGCTGAGTACCTTTAGAGCACTGGGCCTGACAGAGGCAAAGTGGCTGAGTTCCTTTTGAGTGTCAGGCCTCGCGGACGCGAGGTGGCTGAGTTCATTTCAAGTGGGCCACATGGAGGCAGAGTGACTGTTTCTTTGAATATTGGCCTCATGGAGGCGAGGTGGCTGAGTTCATTCAAATAGGCCTCAAAGAGGCATGGTGGCTGAGTTTCTTTCGAGTGTTGAGCCTCACAGAAGCAATGACCAAGACATTTGGCATTATGTCATGCTTGAGATGAAGATGTTAAATGATGATGATGATGAATAATCCTTGCTATGATAAGCACAAGGCTTGAAATTCTGGGGGATGGGAGTAATCAATTATGTTGACCTCAGTGCTCAAATGGTATCTATTTTATTGACCTCGAAACGATGAAAGGCAAAGTTGATGATGGTGGAATTTGAACTCACAATGCCAAGACGGATGAAATGCCACTAGGCATTTTGGCCAGCTTTCTACCAGTTTACTTCTTCAGTAATAATAACAAGGCCTGAAATTTGTTTCAGTGATACTCAATTTATCATCCTCAAAAGGATGAAAGGTAAAGTCTACCTTGGTGGCATTTGAACTCAGAACATGGTGGCAGGTAAAATACTGCTAAGCATTTCAACCAGAGTACTAACGATTCTGCCAATTCACTGCCTTAATAATAATGATAATAATAATAATAATGATAATAATAATAATAATAATAATGGTTTCAAATTTTCTCACAAGGGCAGCAATTTTGGGAGAGGGGAGGAGTCAATTACATTGACCTCAGTATTCAACTGTTACTTATTTTATCGACCCCAAAAGGATAAAAGGCAAAGCTGACCTCAGGGGAATTTGAACTCAGAATGTAGCGATAGGCGAAATACCACTGAACTTTTCATCCAGCGTACTGATGATTCTGCCAGCTTGCTGCCATAATAATAATGATGATAATAACAATAATAATAATCCTTTCTACTATAGGAACAAGGCCTGAAATTTGGGGGAGGGAGATAGTCAATTACATTGACCCCAGTACTCAACTGGTACTTATTTTATTAATTCTGAAAGGATGAAAAGCAAAGTTGACCTCAGCAAGGGTTGGATGGTTTGACTGGGAAGTGGCAAGCCAAGGAGGCTGCACTAGGCTCCAATCTGATCTGGCAAGGTTTCGACAGCTGGATGCCCTTCCTAACACCAACCACTCCAAGACTGTAATGGGTGCTTTTTACATGTCACTGGCACAGGGGCCAGTCAGGTGGCACTGGCATCGACCATGCTCGAATGATGCTTTTTATGTGCCACCAGCATGAAAGCCAGTCAGGCAGCATTGGCATCAAATAATAATAATAATGATAATTTTTAACATAGAGTCAGATCCTTAAATGTAGTGTGTGCATGCGTGCGTGCATACATGCGTGTGTGTGTAGGAATTTTGTCAAATAGATCAAAAGCTTCAGTTGATTAATACTTATTTTATTAATTGCAGGAAAGATGAAAAGCAGAGACAACAGCAAAGGAAACAAATTGGTCTGTTTGCTTAATAAATTGACATTCACTGATAATAGTATTATTATACTACCACTACTACTACTACCATCACCACCACCAATAATAACAATAATTCTTTCTAATTTTGGCCCAAGGCTAAGAATTTTGAGGGGAAGGGTGAATTAATTACATTGGCCTCACTGTTTGACTGGTACTAATTTTATCAAGCCTGAAAATATGAAAGGCAAAGTTAACTACACCAGAACTAGAACTCAGAACGTAAAGAGTCTAAAAAAGTGTCACTAAGCATTTTGGCCGACATGTTAACAATTCTACCAGCTTGCACCTTCATAATGACAATTCCTTCAAATTTTGGCACAAGGCCTGTAATTTTATGAGGAGCAGGGATAGTCAATACCACTGACCCCAGTACTCGGCCAGTAGTTTATTATACCAACCTCAAATGATAAAAAGGCAAAGCTGACCTCAGTTGTATTCAAACCCACAATGTAAAGAGCCAGAACAAATACCATAAAGCATATTTTTGCAATACTCTAATGATTCTGCAACTCCACCACCCCAATAATAATAATCCTGTAAACGAATTTGACAAATTAAGTAAATATAAGGACCTGAAAATTGAAATACAAAGGATGTGGCATCTTAAAGTGAAAACTGTTCCTGTTATTGTGGGTGCCGTAGGTATGATAAGAAAGTGATGTCAGAAACATCTAGATAATACCTTAACAGAACTATGTCGCAGAGAAATCCAAACAATTGTGCTGACAAGTACTGCCCACATTCTTAGAAAAACCCTATTAATTTAAATATCTGTGTTGTATTACATGAAGATATTTCATTACTGCCCCTGCCACTTCCCCTCCCCAAGCTTTCAGTCATACTGTAACATCTCTTATCCTTCATTCGTCCTGGGACGCTGGGTGTGTCTCAGCAAGTGATTCTAACAAACATGCAGATTAAAAGTAAATAATAATAATAATAATAATAATAATCCTATTACAGGCACAAAGCCCGTAATTTTGGCGGGGTGGGGGTCAGTTGATTACATTGACCCCAGTTTTCAACTGGTACTTATTTTATTGACCTCATAAGAATGAAAGGCAAATTCAACCACAGTGAAGTTTGAACTCAGAACATAAAGACAGACAAAATGCTGTGAAGTTTTAAAGGCACTGCATAGTTTTTAACATTTTTAATTGAGATACTCTATTCTGATATGTCCAAGAATGCTTCTTGAACTATTTGACATGAAGAACAAATTAAATCCTCTTCTGCTTATTCACAAGCAGAGGTATATAATTATTCTCTTTGTGCTCACCTGGATTAGCTTCTGTAAAGAAATGCAATTCAGTTTTACAAAATTCTCCCATTTCTATTTGTTCCTTGTAACCGTGATAGATCAAAACTTTACCTTCCATCTGTTCATTTTGTATTGAAGGATGGTTTGCTTTCACACAGTTACTATTTAAATGGACAACCTTATTTCAAATCCTATAAGAATTGCTACTGCTATTTTATTGGTATTACAGTTGCTGTCTTTGAAATAACTTATTGAAATATTTTGAATATTTTCTTCTATTTACTTCTTCCTCTCAAACATTTAGGTGTGTGTTGAGATTTTGAATTTCTTTTTTATATTTCTAGTCACTGTAGTGTTATGTCATTTAGCATAATTATGTGTAGTAGCCACTATGGGAGTGAAGACGTAATGTATGTAAATAAAATCTTTAAAGTTTCTGAATCAAACCTTTTTTTTTAAATATCTATTATTATATTTACCCTTGGGTATTTCTTTTTACAAGCATTCCAAGGAAAATTTCATTTGGTAATGCTTGAATAAAACATCTTGAAGGGAGGAGGTAAAACATTTACACACTACACTTGCGAAATATAATAATAATGATGATGATTATGATGATGATGATGATAACAACAACAATAACAACGATGACAATGTCAACAATAATGTATGAGGAAGGAAATTAAAAAGTAATGGTTATATGTCGATGTAGCTTACTAAACCAAAGCATTTTTTATGTCTAGAATAACTAGTAAAATTTTTTTAAATGCCAATATTAATATATTTTCATGAAAAATGTGGATATTTTGGTCTGTTTTTTTTTCTAATGTTATAATCAACTATACAATCAAATTAACGAAACAAGTCTTAATTCATCGCAAGTCTCCAACTCTGAATTTATTCATTCCTAACATCCAATTCAACATGATTTTCTTGCTTGTAGTCATAAAGAGCAGACCTACAGGTAGAGCTTATTGCAATGGTTATGTACATAAATTCTAAACACAAATTATGTGAGTAATTTTATTGATAACAGACACCCATTTTAGTGTTAATTATAAAATTTATCATAAATCTCCATGTTTGTAAATCTGTTGCCTTTGGTTAGCATTTTCCTAATCATTATGCTAACAAAATTACGGGTCATTAATAACTAATATTTTAATGGATAAATCAGAATTTCAAAAACATTGATAAGTAGAAAGAGATAAAATATATATTGATCTTATGTTTTTATTTAGCTATTTTTTTGTTGTGTGTTAAAGAGAAGTTGTGTACAAATTAGGCATGTAATTTTATTGATCTTAATAAAAATTGTATAATTTTTCATAAATGTAACATATATATATATAGATAGATAGGTGCAGGCATGGCTATGTGCTCAGAAGTTTGTTTCCCAATCACATGGTTCTGGGTTCAGTTTTACTGTGAGGCATCTTGGGCAAGTGTCTTCTGCTATAGCTCCATGCCGACCAAATCCCTATGAGTGGATATAACAGATGGAAACCGAAAGAAGCATATCATAGGTACCTGTGTATGTGTGTATCATATGTACCTGTGTGTGTGTGTCTTTGTATTTGTGCTTGTTCTTCACCACTGCTTGACAACCAGTGTTGGTTTGTTTACATCCCTGGAACTTAGTAGCTCAGCAAAAAGGAACAATAGAATAAATACAAGGCTTTAAAAAACAAAGTACTAGGGTCAGTTTGTTTGACTAAACCCTTGAAGACAGTTCTCCAGCATGGCCACTGTCTAATAGCTAAAACTAGTAACAGGTAAAAGATATATCTATAATACATTAAAAGTCAGTTTCAATCTTGCTTGCTTACTTGCAATGTTACCCAAGCAAACTACTGCATAATGGGAAAATACTATGAATTAAGTTTACTCTGAAATGTTAATAGGAACGGAATGAAACAAGTTTCGCGTAAATCAGAGCAGTAGTTATTAAGATATTTGGGGTTTGGGGTATAAATACCCAAAATGGTGCATAATGTGAAAATGTTCTGAATTTAACTTCATTTTGAAAGGGAAGAAACCCTAACAGTCTGGCAAGACTGATTTGACAACAGAAAAATACGATTTGTTTTTACAGTAAACATATATTCATACTACCTTTGACAGAGTAACAGTCATATATACAACTTGAACAGACACACATTTCAGTACATAAACATGTTTACACATACATACATAAATACACACACGCAAACACGTCTACACACTCACATATGTAAATGCTCACATACGTAAATGTAAATGCGCACATACGTATATACGTATATACATGCGTATATGTATATATACATGCATACACATGTACATATCTACATATGTACGTGCATACATACACATATACACATATACATACATATACACATATCATGAACTTCATAACCACAGTGTGAAATAGTTTTTTCCCTAGGTTTTTTGTGAGTGCATTCAATATTATCTCACCTCCGAAGATTGGGTGCTATTTCTAGCATGCTCTGCTTCAATGTAACAACTATTTGTGATAAAGGATCTGACATACCCGTTACGTGGTAGCAGAGCATGCAAGAAATAGTAACCAAATTTTTTTCTTTTCTAGGGAAAGGAGCCATTTACACGTAATTTCAATGTGACTTGTGTTGAAAGTATGCAAAATAAACTGGAAAAGAAAAGACCAACGAAACAAAAGTCTGTTGCTGGGAAGTGAGTAGTCCTGTATATGTATATATAGTTTTTCAATTCATCATCATCATCATTATCATCATCGTTTAACATCCGCTTTCCTTATGCTGGCATGGACTGGACAGTTTGACTGAGGACTGGCAAGCTAGGAGGCTGCACCAGGCTCCTATCTGATCTCACAAGGTTTCTACAGCTGGATGCCCTTCCCAATGCCAACCACTCTGAGAGTGTAGTGGGTGCTTTTTATGTGCCACTGGCACAGGAGTCAGACAGGCAGCACTGGCACTGACCATGCTCGAATGGTAGTTTTTATGTGTC
>JAOPJW010003435.1:2001805-2012452 GCA_027122535.1 Octopus maya | reverse complement strand
GTTGTTATCCTCTCTGCCTTTTCACCTGCTGCTACAATGGCCTCAGACCTTGAAACTGGTTGGGCATGTCCACCTAGGCATCCCCATTCCACTGATCACTCCTCGTTTCATCACCTTTATTGTGTCTAAACCTTCTTTGGGGTGTAAGTGTAGTTTTGAATGAAGTTACTGCCAAAATTATCACCATGTTTGGCTTTAGAAAAATAGATTTCTTCTAATCTCAGGATTTACTGTTCACCCAAACTTTTGCTCTCAGAATAGAGTCTTGTATAGATCAGTAGTGAGGCATACACCACTGCCTCACACACCCATGTTAATACATTATAAAATATAAGAGATAATGAGAAGCAATACAAAATTTGAAAAAAAGTAAAACAAGCTTACTCTGGTATAGAAAAAGGTGGGAAATTTTAATCATATTTGCTTTCAAATGGTTAACAAAAAAATGGCTAATCTGCATATGAATAAGATGATAATAAAACAAAAACTAACTGCACTGCAGAGTATTATCTATGTAAAACTGTTAAGTTGTCACACTAAGCAGTGAAATAGACAGTTGTAGGTACATTGGCAAATAAATTATACAAAAATGAGCTGGAGAAGTCTAGAAGTGTAGCAGCAGGAAAATGAGACTAAAAGGAGTGAATTTATTGATGGTACTAATTGGACTTAAATGATGAGTAACAGCAAGTTTGATATTCTTGCTGGTCAGTAGAAAAATGGTTGATTCAACTTTGTTAATATGAACAAAAATGCAAAACTTACTCAGTATAAAAGAGAGAACAAATGAAGTACAAAATTAAGGAAGATATTATGCATGATACATATCCACAAAACCTTCGCAATGACAAATTAGTGAGACTACAGGAATACTTCAAGAAAGATGAATTCTGCAAAAGTAAAATCACAAAAACACAGAACAAAGTGAGTATGTATATAGTCAGAGCCCCCTGTCTGGATTAAATATTGTGGGTGCAAACAAGGCTTATGGGAGACCATAGCAATGCTGGAGCTTGCCCCTGTCTGGTACTATTACTGGCTTCACCCATGTGCTATTTTATGTATTTCTGTAGAAAACTGTAACAAAGGAAAAGAGATTGTTTGGTCACAAATAGTAAGGTGTACTGAATCAAACATTTAACTTACTATAGGCTAATATCTGACCTACCATGCTCACTTATATAAAATCATGACTAAAAAACTTTGTTTAACAGGAATACTGGTATGAAAATAATAACTAAATATAATAATAAAAAATATATCATTTCTGTGAAAATTACTTAACTGCCTTTGAAATAAGCTAATAGAGTGATTTTTGTTACGATAAAAGGACTAATGTTTAAGAGAACAAATCTAATGAAATTCCTTTTGCATTCCACAGAGCTATAACTGAAAGCATATCAATCAATATTTATCATGATGAGAGTACTACAGTGGGTGGAGACAGTATAGCAACATCAATCAATATTTATTGTAGTGTAGTTAATATCAAAGTTATGTAATACAGAAATTCTACTTTGTGGTGACAATATCAAGGCTTTTATTAATCTCTATCAATAAAAATATAATTTCTGCCTTAGAAGCTAGAGAAATTGCATCCACCTTTTTGTTGTTGTGGTTGTTGTTCTTGAATAAGCCTCATAAATTCTATACAATAAATCTATGGTAGAAGAATCTATAGGGAAATAATCATCTGATTGACATTTTAAGCTTTCTCCCATCTGTTTCTATTGTAGGGAGTACTACCTAATAATATACACCAGGAATACAAGTAGCAATACATAACATTAAAAAAAAATCAGTAAAATCTGTTGAAAGATATTACATAATTTTATTGAGCAACAGTTTAAAAGAAAATGTTGTTCAATTGCATGTAAATCCTTTTAACTTTTCACAAATCAAGAGTAAAAAGCTTCATCAATTTTACCTACAAAGCTGCCAAAACTACAAAATCTCAAACTGTTCACCTAGGATATTATTTTTCATTAAAAACATTTTCATCGCTTTCCTAGCATGTATTATAGTGCCATTGTAATAATAATGATGATGATGATGATAATGATAAGACTTTCTTGATTGTCCACAAGGTTCCAATCACATATTACACAATGTATTATATAAGAAAGTTACAAAATATATGAGAATGTGCATTTACACACATGCACACACACACATGCACACACACACATATGCGCATGTGCACACACATACATGCATGCACACACACATATACTAATCAATAGGGTAGAATAAAAAAGATAATACAGTATTGATGCAGGTTGAAAATTTAGTAATCAGAACATTTAAGAGTTACCCACCTACAAGGCACTAAGGAGGCACCACCTAGGTAGAATTAGGGCACCATATGTCTTCAGTCATATTCTGCTCCCCTAAATTTTTGCAAATTTGATTCTCCCAATCTTCTCTCTTTGGGTGCATCTTTTGAGTGGCTCTCTTTAGCTGTTGGTTTGGATTTCAGAAATTTATCATTTGACAATGGTTGGCCTCTTCATTCATTTCTTATTAATTCTCATAGTGCTTCCCAGTCATTTAACAGTCTCATTAGGTTTTTACTTCTGGTTAAATAGCCATGCAACTCAGACACTGGAGGTGGACAGACACTCTTCCTTTTCAAAAATTTACAGATTATATTCATTGTTGTAACTGCTGTAACCAATCCCTTCCCTGACTAAAAATTCTGTGGTCATTTTGGATTACAAATAAATAATGTGTGTGATGAGAGCTTACGTTTTGTTTTTTTTTCTTCTCTTTACAGAATTTTACAGTGATTAAACATGCTTTCATTAAAGAGAGTATTTTGAAGTATCCAGGCAGTACCCAACTGTCCACTATTTATTGTTATAACTGAATACTTTCATTTCTTCATAATTACATTTTCTATAAAAATGCTTTCACATTTGACAATATAAACACTTTTTACTTGGTGGGGTGAATAATAATCCAATTTCTTATAATTTATTAATCATTTTATATTTCAGCAATTTCCTGTTATTATTGTTATTAAATTCTTAAGTGGTATTTCACCTGTTGCTACATTCTGGGTTCAAATTTGGCTAAGGTTGACTTTGCCTTTCATCCTTTCAAGATTGATAAATCAAGTACCATTTACACACTGGAGTTGATGTAACCGACTGGTCCCCTTCCCAACAATTTCAGGCCTTGTGCCTTTAGTAGAAAGGATTATTATCAAATTCTTACTTTACAGAACTACACTTCTAGTTCAGCAAAACTTTTCTCTTCTAAATAAGTTTCCAGGAAAAAAGTTGTTTTCTGGGTCGATAAAGTGAGAGTTTTTACTTTCTATTTTTTTAATCTGAAGAATAAATGGATCTAATCTCTTTAAATAACTGTTCAAATATATAATTAGGAAAGGAAAACTTTTTGCACTATAAATTTTATTCTCATTTCACTTTGAAATAACATACACTATAGAACAAAATCAGACACGAAGCACAAAAAAAATGAAAGACAATTGGTGGACAATGTACAAGAACAAAAAATAAAAGAAAAATTTAAGATAAAAATCAGTGGACAATAGCCAATATGGCTGTATACAAACATGTACGGACATCTAATGTGTTAAAGAGAAAGTCAACAGATATGAAGAGAAAACATGACCAGTGTATATCAAGCTGGTTATTTGCAATAGCAGCAAGTGAAGAAATGCAAAGGAAGAAATTGAATATGGATAAGAAAACATGAACAAATAGCCTTTGTTAAATGTACAATATGTTCAAAGAAGTAGAAAATGTCAGACTCAATTTGTTGTTCTTATGATAAGACATCAGTGTGCAGAAGTTGTAGATGAACCCTAAAACATCAGAGAAATAGAGAGAGATCCTGGTTTCATAGCAAAAATGAAGCTCTAAATTGTTAACATAAACAGTAAAGTGTGATTTCCTCTTCTTCAGCTGTTGATAAACTGAAACTATTCAATTATGCAAAAACCTAGGAAACTATCCATTTCAGGGAAAATATCCAAAATTTTAACTGTGAAGTTTCCTTCACTTCATTTGCCATAAAAATTAATTCAGCCAAAGAAGGACCTAATTGTTTTAAAATTCAAGGAAAGATTTACACTTCTACATCTACTTTGTAAATGGAGAATGACTGCCTAGCATATGACACAACATTTATTTTGACACAAATGAAGTTTCACAATCCTGGGTGGAATCAATTCAAATTTCATATTTTCTTGTTGTGTACACATTGCAAGAAATTATGAATTTTTGCAAGTCACATGCTACATTATGATCAACATATAATTTAGAAGAATTGCTAGAACAGTTATGTGCACACAGTGAAAATACAGTTCCCTGTAAATATTAACAGCGCTTCAAATGAGGCCCTGAAATCAGAAAGTATGATTTTCCTTTAAATAACAAAATTACTTGTGTTTATTGATGAAAACGAAGCTTGTTCAGAAATACAAATATAACTTATTCAAGATGTACACCCCCAATAAGGATTTTGTATTTGTCTTACCATGTAGAAACAATTTTTTATTTATTTCGTAGGAGTAAGCTTGAAAAGCCTTCACTCACACAAGTGACTCGGCTGCCTTGCAGCACTAACCTGGTTGATCTCCTTTTCACTCCTTCAAAGATGTATAACATCTGGATAAACTTGTGATTTTCAGTGATCATCACACTCTATGTGCCCAAGTAGATCCTACCTGATCACATGATGCTGCAGGAGACATGTCTACTCATCACCTACAAGTACTATAACAAAATAGTAAGGACAAGCCAAAGAGTAATGTCTATATCAATATTTTCTGGCTGTAACCCATGTTTCTCTTTTCCCATGAACTACGTCTTCATTCTGTGTACATGCATGAGTCATACCTGCTTTGCCTGCCTTCTTGCGTTGTGCTTGGTCTTACAAGTCAGGTGCATACCTGTATATGTTCTGTACCTATCCACGGGGCATAAATCCTATCACCCATCATCTCTCCAACTCAGCTTTTGTGGGTATATGGTAAAAAAAAGTATGTTACCATTTTTTAGGTGAATTCTTCAGGAAAATACTTCTCCCATGCCTTGACTTCTGCCAGACATTGATTTAAGTAAAAGAAGTGTTGCTATTGGTGTTGGCAGTACTTTTATTATTGTCATTTAAATCAACATTTTTAAAATTTTCTATTTTGTGCTTTTAAACTAACAAGTTGTGCTCTTATATTTTGTCTGTTATTTATATGTTATTCCTTTTTATTTCCTTTTATCAAAATGTATGTGTCAGAAAAATTTTGGACACATTCACAGCTTTTTCCACAATGGCAAGTATTTCTAGCTACTACTACTGTGATGGCCATAGTGAACCACTAGTAAACAAAGTACAATAGTTGTTGGGGAAACTATATGTACACAATAAAATATTGAATGACAAATCTTCTTTCCTACTGGAGATAATGCTGTGGATATTTAAATATTTATAAATCCTTCATTGGGGATATAACTAATAGCACACAATTTCCTATAGAGTCCTCTTGGGAGAAAATACTTTCTAAACAGAGCTCTGTGAAACACATGTGTCTACAGTAAACAACAATGTTGATAATGACAGTGATGACTCTGACAGCAGCAAAAATGACAATGATGACATTGAGGATGATTACTTTAAAAATGTCAGTTTCACTCCACTGACATAAGTCTGCAAGAATATCTTCATTACAATACTCAGGGTATTGAATTTCTTCTCCTTCAGAATTCAAAACTTTAACCAACATTAAGAATTGTGATATTTAGATTAGTATGTAATAACTTATTGATGTAAGTTATCTTTATAGCAACAATCCAATTAGTTAAGTTCATAATCTAATTGAGTAAAGCAGAAAGAAGTGATATTATTTCAAGCTTGGTTGAAGCTTCAGTGAAACTATAATGAAGTAAAAGAAAATCAGGACAAAAGATGTTTCAATCTCCAGTAATATGTCACAGAATTATGAAAGTGTAACAAAGCAGAGATGAGCTCTGAGATGGACAGCAGGGTGAGAAACTCGTTTTGTATTCATAACCAAAGCAATTTGTTCCTTGTTTATGCCTCTTACATATAATCCCACATCCAAGTGATCAACAAGTTTTGCTTTAAACTTAATAGTGCAGCATCATGGACAAATCTTACTGACCATAGCTTTTGATGAGTTTGATTAGATGGAAATTTTGTGGAAGCTTATGAGATGGATTTGAGGACCTAATTTGAGGAACTAGCTTTGTCATGCAGTGTCACATTGAATGTGTCCAAAGTTTATTTTGAAGGTAGAAGTGCATATGGAATGTTCACTTACACTATACTACACTGCCAAGTACAACTTAATGTCCATCAAACAGTTGTTACAATCAATAAAATAGACTTGACTTTCCTTCATTCATATACCATTAGGACAAATAGGGCCTTATGTCTACGTAAAAAAATATAAATGACAAGTACTTAGAAGCTAAGATGTAATCACCTAGATATTTGGGAATGGGTAAAACTATTTCAGCACTTTAAAAATAAATAGGGAGGTTTGGATTTATACAAAAAGTAACAGAAAAATTATTTATGTAAAGCAAATGATTAAGTATATGCATTATTGAATATATGTAGAATATCTCACTGTTCTAAGTGTAGCTATTACTAAGATAGGGAAACTGTATCTTTCATCACTCAACCCATGTTGATAAAATATGAGCCAGTGATATATTGATTATATGTTCAACCATAATATATATCTTTATAATTAATTAGATAAAAATCAATATTTTACAATTTATTGATCATAAAGAAAGCTTCTTTTAAAATGTTCACAAACTGGATTTCAGTATAATATAAAGAAAATCAATAAAATCTAGTGTAATTGGATAAAACATGAATATCACATTTATATATGTCTGTATTGATATATCTGTGCTATTACTGTGACATTCACCATTACCATCGCTATCATTTCAAATAATATTTGTTTGTCTATAAATGCATGGATTGAATTTAAACTGCCTGATTACACCAAATCTAAAGAAACAAGGATGGCACATTAAGTGTTAAGCTAATCATTTCCCCAGAGTTTAATTCTAGTTTCTATAATATTAAGCATAAAAATAAGAATAAATATTTATCTATTCTACACATATGTGAAATAAGTGTAGTCAGTTGCATAATTTCATGTAACCAGAGTAATTTATCAACTAGTAATGAGCTCTACAGAGAATTTCACAGGAAACCTGGTATATATCCATTAATTTAAGCAGTCTGAATGTAAGTATTCTTCCAAAATACCCACCTCCAGTGTATTTTAATTGATGACCCTTCAGCATCTAATTAACTCTGTTATTTTGTCATAACAGCATTCAGTGGATATGGAATCTTATCCTATATATTAAATTGTAATTCTTGTAAATAACATTACCCCAAAATGAAACTCACCCATTGCATAGCTATGGGATTAAAAAGTTTGCTCCGCAGTTACAAAGTTTCTAGTTTAATCCTACTGTAAGATATCTTTGGAAAGTGTTTTCTACCATAGTCATGGAATGATTAGCAATTTGTGAGTGGAATTTGGTATTTAGAAACTATGCGAAAATCTGCTGTTCCATATTCACTACAATGTGTTTGATCTAACTTTACAATTTAAATACATGTGTTTGTTTTCTGTGTGTGCGTGTGTATGTGTGTGTGTGGCTGTGTGTGTTTGTGCCTATGTGAGTACCTTTTTCTGGTGTACATTGGCAAACGATGTAAATATTGGGCAAACTGAAAAACCAATGTTCTTTGAATGAAACCCCTTCCAATATTTCTTCTGTACCGATTTACAGACATTGACTTGTTGCTGTTGTAGTCAGAAAATGCAATGAACCAGTGATTGGCTTATTGGAAACATGTATCCAATGCCGCTATTGATCATAAAATCCAATAAAATATAGAACATTTAAAAAACTTATTCCTTCAAAAGTGATCATGTTGTAACTGATAGCTAGGTGAACTTTACAATATAGAATATAGAACTTTACAATACAGAATTTAGAACTTTACAATATAGAAAATAATCTGACAGAAATGCAGTAAGGTATTTGCACAAGGATAAGTATTATAAGCTTGTACAATTTTCAGTGTTTCTATCAAATAATTTTCAGGTTATAGTTTATAGAGAAAACATGGGAGACTGCTTATTGAAATATTGCCATCTTGAGCTCATGTTTATTCAAAACAGTCCTTGCACTGCTAGATTATTTAGTTTATATACCTGTCTAAATCTGGAGTTAATTATCCAGTATGGTAGGTGTGGCAATTAGCGTACTAGAAAGATTTCACGAAACATATAAATATAAATTTTCTACAAGTATATAATGCAGAACATTAAGCCATATTTTAACTGCCAGATGATTATTTTCAGTTTTTATTTCTATTTCAGCTGCAGATATGCTGAGCACTGCTTTCCAGAATTTTTATTTAGATCTTATTTCAGTCTGGTACTAATTTTATTCAAATCAGGGATGTTGTGTGACTAACTAGCTTTTATATGAATGATCATTGGTTCACTCAAATCACACTACCTGTACCCACTTTTCCCCTCCATCAACCTATCTGCTCATTTCATTTAATATCTATTGCTCAAAGTCTTCATCTCATTTTACCTCTTGTAATGCTTACAAATGACTAAGAGTTCCATGTAGCACCATACTTATCACTCTGCTCCCTCTTCTTATTTCACTAGCCCTATGCATAAGAGACTGCATTGGACCATCCTCATCACACTACCCACTATTCCAACTATGAGCCTATGATTAAGAAACTGCATCAAACTATCTGTACTCAATACAATTTACTTTACTCTATCTATATTGTTACCTGTCTTCTCTCCTCTTTTTTATCCTATTTG
Source organism: Octopus maya (assembly GCA_027122535.1). NCBI lineage: Eukaryota > Metazoa > Mollusca > Cephalopoda > Octopoda > Octopodidae > Octopus > Octopus maya. Next base: position 2,003,574 of record JAOPJW010003435.1, on the reverse strand, counting down.
TCATTCATCATCTACTCTTGATATATAGACCCCAACTACTAACCATAACTCCTACCTCATCTCCATCCCAATAAGTCTGTCTCTACTATCTACTACTTCTTAGAATCTCCCTGAGCATGTGAAGAAATCTTCTCTGTGCATTCTTAATGCTAATTGTACCCACACATTTACCATACACAAAGACTATTTTGTGTTAACTCACCTGTGAGACTGCTACACTTCTTATGTGTCCTAAGCTTGCATTGTGTACACTGTATGATGCTTCTACCAACACCTTTCTTACATATCAAGCATAGCCATCTCCCTGAAGGGACTTTTGATTTGTCTGTTTTCCTCCTTACTAGGGCTTTGGTTTTTGCTAAATTAATTCTAAGGCTCTTAGATTCCAGACCTTCCTTCTACACCTGAACTTTCTTTTGTAGGTAAGGTAATGATTCAGCTATAAGAACAAGGTCATCAACACAGAGGAGCTCCTAGGGGCAGCCAGTCTTGAATTCCTGTCATGGCCTGGCAGACTATAATAAACAAGTGGGGGCTGAAAACTGATCCTTGGTGAACTCCTACTTGTACATTAAATTCATTACTATACACATTGCCAACTTTCACCTTTGTTAATCTTCATGTAAATAAGATCTTCAATCAGATTTATTGCTAATTTATTATTAACTTTGAAATATGAGAAGATCAATTATAGATACTAGCGGGATCCGTGAATATTTCATAGAATTAATAGTAAACCAATTGGGTTATTCCTGAAAACTTTATCCCAAAAGCCCGAAAGTGTAGCCTCTATTGTCTGTATCAATAGATAGTCGCTCATCTGCAATTCATTGAAAAGTGAAGGTAATTGGAATACAATTATTACTAATGCACTTTATAAATACACTTTGCATATTTTATGCACAATTTTATAGACTTAATACACAGCACTCATAAAATAAATATTTAGTCTTATTTTTCCATTTTTCCTATTAAGAGAAAAACTTATATCTTAAAATTTACATGGTCACAATTTCATATATAAAAAACAAAAATTTCATAGTAAAGAAAAAGAAAATTATATGTAAAATAATAGGGGTCACAATTTCACGGGGGTAGAAATTTAATGTAACATAGCACACTCTGAAAATCACATCGTTGATAACTTATAAGCCAAGGCAATGGGTCAGAGCCAATACACATTCCAATTTGTGTACGCCTTTCAATCCAATACTTCTTTGCAGATTATGTTCTTCATGTAAGTTTTCCCTCTTCCTTTCCCTTGTTGGATAACTTTAACTTACACATCAGATAATTTTTGAGCCCTTGAGAAAGTGACATATAGCTGACCATGGCCAAATACAGATTCAGGCAAGAATGGCTCCGCTTTATCAAATGTCTGCCCTTGTGATTTATTGATAGTTATTGCATATGACAGATGAAATGAAAACTGGTTTCCTTCTAAAGTGAATGGCACCGTCACCACCACCACCACCACCACTCCCCCCCTTTCTCTGCCCTTCTTTAATCTCACCATCAGAACATCACCCCTCTGCTAAAATTATATTCATAAATCTCCTCTATATCACTACCTTCAACGAACTATTTTAACCACATAATAAATATTACATTCCCCTACCATATATCATGGACACTTCTCTCTCTGTCTTTTCTCTTTCCCTCTTTTTCTTTCTCTTTCTTTCTGCCTCACTCTTCGCCTTATCTTCTTTTCTCTCCCTTTTTCTTTCTCTGGTTCTCTCTTTTCCTTCAACAAATCATATGAAAGCATT